>SNQJ01S0109846.1:35026-54554 GCA_010110895.2 Picea sitchensis
TGTCCACGTTAAGCACTTTCTGTCTTAGAGTTTAGGGTCTAGCTCTTTGAGGCAATCTACCTGTCCGCAGGGAGATTTTCCTACAACAATTATGTCCGACGAAGTCTTGTTGAGAAAGCATCTGAAGGAGGCGTAGTTTAGGGTCCCCCCCACCTATCTGATGTTTATAGAGAGTAAGATAATTGTTTAGCTCTCACCAAGGCTTTAATGCCTCTGAGCGCCTCGAGATCCAGAAGTCTAGTAGGGGAAGTATTGACAGGTGGTTTGCCCATAGAAGCCTATTTTCGTCTAGCGCTCCTTGTTTTGATTGGGGAGAGTTCAAAACCTCTGCCCTTTGAAATTTTTTTATCCTTTCCCATAAGCTCATCAGAAGTGGTGATAGAGTTTGAGGTCGAAGCTAGGTCCGATGGACAGATGATATTTTTTCCAGAGTAGGTAGGCAAGGGGACAAGGGAGAGAACCTCTCTATAAGATGGGACAAGGTTGTCCAAAAGATATGCAAGAGTATCTTCCCCAGGGTCTGATTCCATGTGGCCCACAACTATGTCCTCCAGAGGCTCCGCAGACTCCTCAAAATGATCAACCAAAGAATCTATAAGAGATGGAAGAGTATCGAAAGCAGGGATACATGTCTCGATGGCTTCACCCACAATCGAAGAGGTAGCCCGAGGAGCAAGGGAAGACTCGTCTAAAGGTATCGATGGAGGGGGGAAAAGTGAAGGAATGGTATGTGGTCCATAGCTCTGAATGGGGGAAATCAAGGGCAAGGTTAGGGTTTTTTTTAGAGTAGGCAGAGGTGGATCGTTGGGAGGAGTGGGAGAAGAAAAAGTGAAAATGGTGGGAGAGTTATCAATGAGGTCTCTTTCCCAAGTCGTTAAAGAGGAGTATAGGGAGGGGATTTTTTTTTTTAACTTACCCATAGTCGTAGGAAAAGAATTTGTATCGAAAACAATAGGCGATTCAGATAGTGGAGCTGTGGAGTGTTTTCTAGGTGAGTCCTATCGGGTGGAGAGCTCGAGCATAGATTCTTCAGAAAAATCCTCTGCCACTCTGGTCGAGCACCGTTTTCTTAGGTGTCCCGTCTATTTGTAGAGAGTACACCTGAAGGGTATACCTAGATAGTCGATGTTTTTTCATATAGTGTGTCCCCTCCATTCGATATCAATCGATTCTTGTAAGCCTTCGTGGATGTCTAGTTCTACCAAGACTCTGGCTACTTTTTTTATAGGAGCATCCAAAACTTTCTAGTCGACAACTAATACTTTTCCTAGGCAAGAACCGATGGCCTCTAAATATTTATTGTTCCAGAGGTAGAGTGGGAATCCAGGGAGAAGGACCCAAAGGTGGCGCAAAGGAAAATAATATCTTGCTGGATTAAAGCAAACCTGCCACTTTTTTAGCATGAGATTACCTCCATCAACTAACCAATGAGCATTTAATATTTGTAATGTGTTCTCTAGGGAGAGAAAATGGAAGCCGAACCACCTGTATGTCAAGTAGGAGATCTTTGGAGAGTAGCCAAGTAGTGGCTTCCAAGTCTTTTGAACCTAGACAACAATGTCTGTCTTGCAGAGAAAATGTTAGGAGGTTCTACCAACCAAGGTGCATAAATCCATATTAACCGTGTCTTTTAGGCCCACGTTGTCACCTAGCACCAGCCTCTATTTTGTTCTCTTTGGATGCCAAGGCCTATTAGGAGGTTTCTTACCGTTGGGGGGAGGAAAGGCTCCCTTTTGTAAGTGTTTGTTGGCTGAGACAGGGTGATTTAAAGTAGTATATGGATAAAAGGAGTAATTTGTTGATGAAGTGGACTAAGAAGCTGGAAGTGGAGATGTATGCAAGGAGTTTTGTAGAGGGATGGAGGCCAATGGCACAATAGTTAAGTTTGGAGGAGTTGTAGAGGGAAAACGAGAGAGCTGGAAAGTAGAGACTCTAGTGGAATATGTAGCTATAGAGTGGGATGGAGGGAGGATGGAGGGCAAAGGTTTGACAGGACAGAAAGATGAGGCCAAATCCTGCTGCCGAGAGGGGTTTTTATGCACTGTTTTTGTGAGCTCAATATCCGCGGGGGAAAGTTCCACATTGTGCCAAAACACATCATCATCTGCACCCAAGGGGGCTTTGATATCAACCTCCATGGGTGTGCGTAGTGTAGAGGATTCTCCCAAGTCTGCCTACCCAAAGTAAATAAGTATGGATGACTAGTCATTGTAGACGGAAAATAGGAAGGAAAGGCCAGATAGGCACAAGGAAAAAACAACAAATAAGCAAAGGAGATGGGGCAACTTTAGAGAGAGGGGAGGTTCAATGTTTGAGCTCAAGGAGAGGGAGACAAAAAAGTTCGCCTAAAGCAGAGAGTTGTAGGTAGAAGTAGACAGTTTTGCGCCCAATGAAAGGAGTTGCAGGGTCGAACTCCATGGCACCTATACCAGTCCCTCCATGGTAAAAAACATAGCTCAAACATGATTCATCGTTGTGAAATGAATAATGTGATAATTATAGATTATGTGAAATTGCTTAATTCTCTTGGTATATCTTCTCATTCGTGTAATGATATTTTATGAAAATCCACTATCGTTTTTGTGTAGATTGCTTCATCTCCTTAAACTTACATGACCACATTGTTAACTGTGGAAAAACCTTGTATGAGTATTGTTAATTTTTTTTTGTTTTGATTGTTTTATCTCCTTAACCTTACACAACCATGTTGCTAACCATGGAAGAAATACTCTAGTACCACACCATCACCACTGAATATCACTTTATTGTAGTTCAACCCTGCCATCCCTCACAATGCATTGTAAAAGAGTGAAGAAGGCATAACAACCTTTATTGTTCGAACCCTAATCACTAGCACATTTTGACACAAACACCTAACAAATTTACTTGCAACACCTTACATCCTACAAAGCTTCTCATTTGGGAATAAGTTTGTGTTCAACATAGAGAAGGAGCATTTTAAGAGCCAATATGAAAACCACTCTCATTACAATGTGGTCCAAGGGTTATAGTGGTAGCTAGTAGGATTGATATTGGGCCTAGCCCATATTAATGCTACAAATTACCAATTCCCATGGTTTAAAAAAAATCCTACAAATTACCAATTTCGATAGTTAAAAAAAAACAACAACATAATTCCGAGCATGATCTTCCACCCTATCCTACCCTAGTCTACACCAGATTTTCAATGTGAAACTTTTGTATACTTATAGTTCTTACTGTTATAGCCCTAAATTTCTCTACACATGCATACTTGGCCTTTGGCCCTCTTACTTACATTTTTTTTCAAGCCATCACTGAGTTGCTCTTCTAAAAAACTCATTTTTTGAAGATGTGCGCGCCCTGCACCACTACTGCCTGTGTACATATGCTTGATGCATCAATACAAACAACGTACGTACACATGATGTGCCACTACAACCTGCGTGTACTTGCAAAAGTTGCAAAAAATAAAAAGTTGCAAGGAATTCGTTGAGATTACGGGCTATTGGGTAGTTTCCCAACTAATCCACCGTCTATAGCCCATCACCCAGCCGAATAACCATCCTTTTCCCATATAAAAGGAGGTGTTGGAGTCTCATTTTACATCTAGACATAAGAACAGTGAAACTATTCTCGTTTCACATCCTCTCCTTGCCCCAAGTAATTGCAACCCCTTTTTTGAGAATTGCCCCTACCTTTCCTAATTGGCCCTTCTTCCTCCATTAGAAAACCATTCACTTCCCAAGAAGAGATCTGAAGGTTGAGAGGAGAAGCTAGACATAGGTGCACTTGGAGCTTGGTGAAGAGGAGCTCAGACCAAGTTCATGGAGTAGTAGTCGACTTTGGTTGTAAAATGTATAACCATTGAATTATCAATAAAATAAGTACGTTTCCTGTCCCAAATCACGGTGTATTGAATGTCTTTAATGGTTTATTTTTTGATATTCTAACATATAACCCTTATTTGGATATGAATTGCATGCTTGTAGCTTTCTGTTTTTCTGTCTTTGAATGTAGGCTAGCCTTGGGAGGAGGATTGCAGTCAGCGAAGCTTTCAAGCACGAGAGGATCATCATCGGACTCGGAGTAGAGGTACAGTTACCTGACCTTCTCATCTTTGCTTTTATTGTATGACTCTTGGGTATGTTTGGGGTAGTTAGAGAAGTAGTTGACTTTTAGATGGTTGTGATCTGCCTACATTCTGAACCCTAGTGTAGTCTTAAGGGGGGTTTTTCCCGCTAGCACTTACTTTTGAAGTAGTCTACTACCCAACTTGAACCTCACCTATTTTATAATGGCCGAAAAAAAACAAAAGGGGAATTATGGACATAATTATTCGTGGTTGGAAAAAGTCAACAGAAGCCTAAAAGATTGTTATCTAAGTTAAGTTTTAAGCTCAAGAATTATGTTATCTATGTTATATATCCTAATAAATTCAAAGTTGTTTACCAGTTGAAAATTTATGAAGCATCCCATAGTCAATCCAAAAGGTATGAGTTGAAAGGATAGTATTTTATGTGTGTTAGATTTTTTTTTGAAAATTTATGAAGCATCCCATAGTCAATCCAAAAGGTATGAGTTGAAAGGATAGTATTTTATGTGTGTTAGATTTTTTTTTCATGTATATATAATGTACATAGTTCAAGAATTATGTTATCTATGTTATATATCCTAATAAATTCAAAGTTGTTTACCAGTTGAAAATTTATGAAGCATCCCATAGTCAATCCAAAAGGTATGAGTTGAGAGGATAGTATTTTATGTGTGTTAGATTTTTTTTCATGTATATATAATGTACATAGTTTTGTTATTTTATATGAGAAATTATGTACATAGTTTTGTTATTTTATATGTGTAATTTCTCAGTGTTTTATTACTAAGTGGAAATATCATTACTCGACTCTAAAATATCTTCATTACTCAACTCTTTGTATTAATAATTTTATTTAAAGAAACAAAGTGCATTAACTATATGGGAGAGATTTTGGCCACTCATATATGGGATGGTCCGAGTGTTTTATGTTATCTTATATATATGTGGGAACTTTAAAAATGGAAATGTCATGAAAAAAAAATTGAGATTTGAGTTTTGAAAGGTTGTGGAACTTTCATCTTTTGCCAAGTTTATAAAATGGGATTTTATTCATGGTGGGAAATCTATATCTATTTAGTGAGGGAAATGTGTATATGCATCTATTTGAGAATATTTTGTATATGCACGAAGCCTTTGCATAAATTTATATATGCATATATTTGAGAATATTTTGTAAATGAACTAAGCTTTTTCATACATTGAAATTTTATATTTAATATATTTCTGCATAATGGTGCTCAGGTTACTATTCTTAACGAATTTGATTCGAATTCAATTGAAGTAAATGCTTGCAGATTTGAACCAAAGATCACATGATGATGATTAGCCATCATCTTCCAGAAACGGTATCTCTGTGTATTCCTCGGTATCCAAGTGGTCATTGTAATTGTTCTTTTATTTGTTGTTTATTAGTCATTCTTGATCATCATCCACAATATTGTTTCTAAGTCTAGAATATTGTTTCTAAGTCTAGAATAATTTCAGTAATTTCAGTCTAGAATAATTATTTGAAATTGAAACTAAAATGTTATATTAAGTTCCACCAAGAGGAAGAAGAAAAAAAAAAAAAAATTGATTGTAGAATGACCCAAAAAAACCTTAAACACCAGAAAAAAACCAGATTGTAGGACGACCTCAAAAAACCTTCCAATTTTGAAATTTTGAAATGTGTAACTAATTCAATTCCCCTGGCCTAATGGAAGAGTTACCAAACCAACCCTCAGTATCAATCAATTTACATAAACTTTGATTAAATTCCAATGAAATGTCAAAGACATAGACTTTGGTAACTCCTTTCTATTAATGGAAGAGTTGTCATACCAAATCTTAGTATCAGTCAATTTACATACACTTCAGTTAAATGCCAGTGAAATGCCAAAGACATACACTTTGGTTAAATGTCATTGACATTGTAGTTTTATTTTTTTGTTTCCTTAAAATCAATTCTTAATAAACTGTAGATAAGTGCATAAATGAAATAGATGTGCTCACCTGAAAAAAAAAATAGCTTCATCCTCACTAGCCTAAAAAATGAATGAACTACATTGTCTGTAGATCATACAAAATATACTCAAGAGTTCCCGACATGTAACATTCTTCCAACCAATCTAAACAACTTTCAAAATCGAAATTTAAATTTATGGCCTTATTAGAAATGGCTAATCTAGACAACTTACGAAATTGAAATTTAAAGCCTCAGTAGAAATGAACTGAAATTGCGAACAAATTCACTCACTGCATTTTGTTGCAGTGCAAGATTATAACTTCAGTGTGGAGTTCCCTCGGTCGTATTCTTAGTTGAGCATGAAAGGAAGCAATATAGTTGAAAACATTAATGTTGAAAATGAAAGGAAGCAATATAGTAAATTGGATGTGATGCAGTAGGGGTGGTGTTATATCGTGGTGGCAGCCGACGATGGTGTTATATAGTGGCAACAAGCAATGGAGAGAAAAGAGTTGTGCATGTAGGTAGATAAAGACTTGTGCATGTAAAGACACTTTCATACCACTAGAGACTTCATGCCTTGAAAAGTATTCACATCGACTGCAATGATGTGAGACATAACTGTAGTGGGAGTCTCAAAGAGAATTGCTAGAAAGGTTGAATGGCCCAGGTTACTTATATTTATTACACTTAGGAAGTGAGAGAGTATCAGAACGATTGAATGTCAAAAAATATAAATAAATACATAACACTTCTGCAACTACATATTCTTCCAAGTGGAAAAGTATAGATATAAAAGGGTTGAATGTCATCTATCAATCTCTATAATTATAAATATAGATATTAAAGGGTGTTAAGAAATAGAGATATTAATCTCTATACTTATGAATATAGATATTAAAGGGTGTTAAGAAATAGAGAGAAGGGTTGGAATTTCAAATATGAACAATCAGTTAAATTTGACGGTGACCACACACAATTTTCCCATCAAATTCCATCACTGTAATAAGGGGTTTTGTATATTTATTTTAACTTCTTTTATTAAGTATTGAAAAATTTATATATGATTTTTTTTTGGTCTTTATTTATTTATTTTGGTTATCTCTCATATTTTTTTTCTCTTTTATTATTTTAATGGTTATTCATAAATCCATCTACATTGTTAGTTTAATGGTGAATTATGGTTTTAGTTTAATGGTGAATTATGGTTTTAGTTTAATGGTGAATTATGGTTTTTATGGAGTTTTTGTAAATGATATTGCTTTAATGGTTATTCATAAATTCATCTATTTTTGTTAGTTTTTTTATGGAGTTAGAATAAATAGTATTATTGTTTGATATATTCTATGTAGGAGAAAGATAAGAACAACCAAGTGCTCCCACATAATATTAATATTTATAACATGTTCAAAACAATTAAGAAGCTACTAAGAAAAAACGTTCTCACCTAAACTATACAATATAAACATTAATATTGATAAAACTTTCTATTAAAAAACCTGTCACAAACAATAATACAATGAAATATAAGTTAATAAAACTTTCTATTAAAAGGAAAGACACAAACAAAACTACAATGAAACATAAAAATTTCTATTAAAAAGCCTATCACAAACAATAATACAATGAAACATAAAAATTTCTATTAAAAAGCCTATCACAAACAATAATACAATGAAACAAGAAAAAATGTTTTCACCTAAACTGTACAATATGAACATTGAGATTGATAAAACTTTCTAAACTGTACAACATGAACATTAAGATTGATAAAACTTTCTATTAAAAAGCCTCCGACAAACAATAATACAATGAAACATAAGTTAATAAATCTTTCTATTAAAAGAAAAGACACAAACAAAACTACAATGAAACATAAAACTTTCTATTAAAAGACCTGCCACAAACAATAATACAATGAAACATAAGTTAATAAAACTTTCTATTAAAAAGAAAGCCACAAACAAAACTACAATGAAACACAAATTATGTTAAGTATTTCATTACATAAAATACAATTAATTATGAAAAGCATTGTCAATGTCTTAATGGATTATGCATCCAACCATTTAAGCAACAAAATGGATAATTTTACCAAAATGTTGTGTTGTCACAATCGTTAGCCCTAAGTACTATTTTGTGGAAGCAAGAAATAACATGATTTGGACGAGTGTCACTCAATTGTAAAGAGCTAATATCACTTCACTTTGAAGACAAACAAGTGCAAGGAACCTCAAAGAGATAATTCTAATTCAAAGTAAGTCTTCATGAAATGAAACCAAATCTATTTCAACCCACATGTGGGTTGGAATTTTTGTGCATGCCTCCTAGATTAAAAAAAAAAAAACTCCATGGATGATTTTTAGACTAACCAAGTGATATCATAGGTGCCAAAGTGCTTAAGGGAAGAGTTGCATAAAGATCTTGGAGAGTATAATGATATCATAGGTGCCAAAGTGCTTAAGGGAAGAGTTGCATAAAGATCTTGGAGAGTATAATGATGTGAGGAAAAAGTGATTTATACATTAGTTCTACTCTATGTGAGTAATTATACCCTATGTCAATTCATTATCATTTCTCAAGGATTTATACATTAGTTCTACTCTATGTGAGTAATTATACCCTATGTCAATTCATTATCATTTCTCGTCACACTCAATGATGCAGAATGCCAAATGGCCCCCTTTTGTATCTTACTATGCTAATCAATCCTAAGCGCTCTACAAAACCTTGTATGTTATACAACAAAAAAAAAAATACAACAATAGATTAAAGATATAGTGTATAAAAGTGGAAAATAAATAGTCATCAATATTATTAATAGAGAGGGAATCACAAAACCAGTCCACTTATTCCCATTAATAGAGAATATTTACATATAAAATGACTTTAGAACCTTAACTCCTTTACTTGAAATTTCAGCTCAGAATTATTATCACAGATCTCAGTCCATGTAATATTCAATCTTCTTCTTTGTACCACTCTTCCTCTTCTTCCTTCAATCTCTCTTCTTGCTCATGTCCTCTCATTTTGTATTAGTCTCCTCATCAATGATGCCATCCAACCCAATATCCTTCAAGATATGCACCTTTATAGATGTCTACATCACCTTTATAGATGCCTGCAAACTTAGATTTGAACCCACATTGTCAACCAAGGACCAAAACGACCAAAACTTAAGTCTGATGCCTTAGACCACTCAATCATCCTCACTAAATGCCTTATGATGAATGATATTAACTAGCAACTACCCATGTTGGTGAAAATGAATGTTTTCAAAATGCAATATGTTAGAATTGGTGCGTGTTAGATGATTTTAAAACATATATTTGTTTTCTTCAAATAACAATTGATAATTGGGTGCCTATTTTACAACTACATGTGCAAATGAGGGGTCTAATCCACACAATATTTTTCATGTTAGGTTAACTCCTATAATTATCAACTTCCATAAATAAAGGTCTCATTTTCAAATCATTGCTAGATGGCCAAAAGAAGGTCTCTAGACAATGAAACCTCTTGGAATTGATCATTGCTAGATTATATTGTGTCCATTGAATTGAGTTTTGTGGAAGATGACCTCTTACTCATTCCCCATCCTCATCGTAGAATACGTCACTACTGGGTCAACATATTGGATTAAGCCTTGTAACACATGTCCAACTTCAAAAATCAAATAGGCATACCATCTCCAATATTGTGTGTGGACATAATGTCTAACAATATTCGAATGGAAGGTAGTGGCAATATATTAGCAGATGACAAAAAAATTGATATATCAATATCCAGGATGACATCGACAATTGTAGGAAGGGTGTATACAATTTTAAGAGAATAGATTATAGAAACAAATGTTATTCAAACAAAACCATAGTTGAACATGTGCAAATTATGAATTGGCATCAATAGTGAGCAAGTGAATTGAATTAAATTAATTGGTTGSATGTTTGCTAACTCAGAATATAGTAAAGAGGATTCATGTATGTTCACTAGTTCTAATACCAATGTTGTGCTCCATCCCACTATTATTTCCCATATATGMAGACACACCCCAAGGAGCACATTGGATGGGATATTCATAGGAACTCTATACACACCTAATAAACGAACAAAATTCAAAGCATTTTAGATTAATGGTGGAGAGGCATTCRATGGTCACCCCATGCCTATCGATGACTCATTGGATAAAAATGTAACACCTATGTATGGGTGGTGATGAGTCAGATGGAAAACAATGCACATGTTATTGTYTGATGGATCTAAATRGTAGTGAGTGATCTACCAATATCAATAAAARATACAATTCACTAGATGGAAATGCATTAGRGTATAMAAATGTGGTGAAATGGAGGTGTTTGACTGACAAATCCATGTGTCAAATGGAAAAATTGTCGAACCCATTTCACTAGTATTCATGCTAGTGTAATCGATGTCATGGCCTTGATATACCAATGGTCCAAGATTCAAATCCAATGAGTGACAATCCCTTCAAATAAATAGGAGTCTCCCATCCCATCCCATCTCTTGATAATGGGATATGTGCATGGGGCTTCATGAGAAAAAGGATTTCCTTGAAAACACCATGAGGGGGAAAGAAATAAAAGGAAGAGGGAAATAAGGAACCATTGGCTCCTATACTGTCATCATTTCTATTGTGTATGGTTTTTTTGATGTTCAGATTGGTCAAGATCCAAACAACAACCTCACAAGGATAAAATATCATGTTGCATTTTTATAGAGGTGGTTCTCCTCTGTTATTTTCTAAAAGATATGGCTTGATGTTCTTGGAATGGATTGTCAATTGGGATAATTCTAAACAACAAACCCCAAGTATTTATTGCTTTGATTTGTAAATACAATAGTTCTTGATAACCGGATTTCTCCTTGAATGCAACATTTGCTTGGAAATGGACCATGCGACTCTTTGACAATAAAAAGATAAAGGAAGGC
Source organism: Picea sitchensis (assembly GCA_010110895.2). Lineage (NCBI taxonomy): Eukaryota > Viridiplantae > Streptophyta > Pinopsida > Pinales > Pinaceae > Picea > Picea sitchensis. The sequence goes on from SNQJ01S0109846.1 coordinate 45,997, forward strand.
TTTAGTATCAAAATAATCATGTTCTCAACTTCAATATAAAATCCCTCTGAAACACATGCAATTAGAAGATGCATTCATATCCTCTCACAAGAAAAAGAGTGAAATGGTGTTGATCATTTCAAATAACTATAAATGAGTATTGCATTTAAAACATAAGTGAATATGATAGGTGCACTTCAAAAATCTCGTGCTCATAAAATAAAAGTTTGGGAAATCATTAAAGTTACACCCCAAAGTAGTTCTCTATGGAGTTTCATAAAATATATTCAACAATACAAAGCATTTCAGTAAACCAATTGACTAATGCTCAGAAATGAAGCTTGCCAAATGCAAGGACTAAACCTCCATGAATCATTTAGACAATCATAGATTACATTTATCAGTCACTTATATCGTTGTAAAATACGTCATGATATTTTAAAGAAAGAGTCTTGGAAGAAATAAAGAAAGACACTAAAAAATCTCAACCTTATACTCAGTTAAGAAATACAAGCATAAAGCCTTGAGAAAATTAGTGTAGAAGAAGAAGAAGAAGAAGAAGAAGAAGAAGAAGAAGAATATAGATCTTTTTTGCTGATAAAAAACTTGGTTGCATATCGATGGTTGAACCACGTTATCTTTATTATCTGAACCTTAGATAATCCAACATTCTAACCTAACTTTGATGGTGCTCTCTCCCTTTTAAAATTTGCTCGCAATGCTTCTTGAAGTAGTTAGGGTTTTATCCTTCTAGAAGTTTCCACATGCATCCTTTTTGGAGTAAATAAATTTAATTAATGATTTATTGAAGTCTTATTAACGAATTTATGTCATTGAAATTTATTCCTAGAAGTGGGGCCCATTTCATCTTTAATAAAAGTTATTTAATAAAAAAATATTTCCAAATTTTCAAGTTGAATGCCTTTTAAAAACGTGGACTGCGTTTTAATTTTTTTAGCATGATAAGCATCTTCTCAGCCATTGAAACCATTCTAGATGCAATCTTCATCCTTCCATCTTTCCAAAGATTCCTCTTGAGTGAAATTTGGAGTTCCAGATCTCAAGTTACAGCCTTAGGAAGTTGAGGTTCCAAATAAATTTACCAACAAACCATGAAAAAAAATTGATTGTTCTTTTAATTTATGGGAGAATACAGTTCTTGAAAGGTATTCCATTGTCTTCCTCGTCAAATTACCTTTCAAACGAGGTATTCTTTACCCAAAACGAACACCCAAATATTGATTTATGAACTTTTGAAGGTCGTTTCTCTACATACGTCCATTTAATTCATGGATCAGTTCTAGCCCTTGATCTAAATCCGACGTTTTAAGTCCCACATGCATTGTGGTGATAAATGGTTTAATGTTTATAATGAAAAATATTTTGTGTTCTTCATGTGGAACAAAGGAGATTATGGAGACCTTGGTGTAGCTCTCGTGCCTTAGGAAATTTCATGACTTAATAAAATTTTGAATGTCGATTCATCGCCCATTTAGCACCCAATCAACTACCTTGTCATCGCCCAATCAACATCCATGTCATCGCCATGTGTCTCACTATGATAGGTTTTCACAATATTTCAAGTGTCATAATGTGATTAGTCACCATGTCATAATATGATTGGTTACCATCTCTTGGAGTTAAACTTGGAGAAAAATATTAAGTTTGGAAAAGAATGGGAGGAAAAGAGGGTAGATAAAGTATGGCAGGTYGGTGGAGTGTTAGGGGGGTAGAGTGTYGCGGCAYGGTGAGGGGATATTATATGGAGTGGAATCAAGTGTGGAGCGATAAGRAGTTTCGCGATGCCGTGGGTTCGCAAGGATGAGGGGAGGGAGGGAAAGAGAATGGAAAATATGTTAAGGGGAGAATATGGASAAGGCACGAGAGGGGAGGGAGGTAGGAGGAGTGATGAGGTAAGAGAGAAGATCATATTTAGGTGTAGGAAGGAGAGGTGGGAGGAGAAGGGGCTTGGGATCCCTTGGAGGAGAGAGGATCAGATTCAAATGTAGGGGATCGGAGGTGGGGGGTGGAGTAGAGTGAAGAGAGGGGGAAGCAAATATGGGGAATATACTAAGTAAAGAGAATGGATCGGTCAGATGGAGGGGATCAGGGATATGGGAATGGGAGTTGAAAGAGAGAAAATAAGACTAAGTATTTAAGAGAATAAGTGTTAATAAGAATGTGTGGATAATATACTAGGAGAGGTGGAAGGAAATGAGAGGAAGTTAAGAAATGGGTAAGTTGTAAGAAGAGGAAGAAATGACTAGAAGATGAAGTTATAAGAAATGAATGAAGTTGTAAGAAATGGATAAGTATGAGAAGTGAGACTAAAAACTATTCCAAGACTAAGTACCAAGAATGATACTAAGTATAAGAGAGGAAACTTAGTGCTGGGAGATAAACCAGTTGTGTTGCACATGAAAAAGTGCTCATTGGGCGGTTGGAAAAAAACATGGATATCTTGAGCATGTGGACTCAATTTTTAAACCATAAAGTGCATGATGAATCTTAGATCGAGGGATACACCATGATCTTATGATTGTTCAAAATTTTCTTCCTTCTAATATCAATTTTTTTATTACTCCAAAGAGCAAAAAATCGAGGTGACCAAATTTTTTATCAACAACTATCGCCAACTACGAGACAGTGACCCCCTATGGGTTGCTAAGAACACCATAATTTTAAGACTAATTTCCTTCTCTAATGGGCTATGGAATCATCTTCAAACATTATCTCCAACTAGCAATTTCTTTATTATGAAAAACTTTGACTGGAGAAACAAATTGTATACAAACCATATCTACCTACCCTATGCTACTTGAAGGAAAATGACACTTTTCAAGTGTAAGTAGATTTCCAATGGATCCATTCAAGCATCCAATTTATCTATGGAATGAAATCCAAAGTTGGGGAATATATCGGTGTTGTTATCAAGGAATCAAGAGCACATACAAAGTATATTGAAGTGAAATTGAGTTGGATGTGCCTAAAATCTCACTGCATTGTTTGGAAAACGATGCTTTGGAACCAATACTCAATAAAATCAACTCTCAATTTCTCATGAGTGTTGCTATCTTTGGTTGGATGAGAAGTTTCCAATTTGAAAAAAAATTCATCTTTCTCCTTATTACCGACCACATCCAATATTCTTGACTCATCAAGAGTGTCTTGAAAGCATTATTCCTTCATGCAATGACCCTATTTCTGTGGTAAGGTTGCAAAGATAAATTGTTGTTGAAGATTTGTGGAAAAATGTAAGATTGTCCTTTGTTGTTCACAAAAAAATTCACTATCTTTAGAAATACAAAACATATCACCCAAGGATCATCTTGTTGCAAATTCCCTTCTTTTGATGTTTGGAAGATATTTTCTTCATTAAACTCCGCTTCAGACAAACAATCAATATCATAATTTTTTTTATGTAAAGTGATGATTTTCATCATTACTTATATTTATACAATGTAAATATTATTCTTGTGGCTTGGTATAAGCTGGTTGTGTCATTTGAGAATCTGCTGCAATGTTTTCATCATGATTATATTGAATGAAATCCTTGTGTACATCTAGTGGAGGTTCTTTAAATTCATCTTTGAACTCATTATGATCATCACTCTCAAATTGAGCACATGAGGTTGAAATTTTCCTCCAATGGTGCATGTAGAGAATGGTGTTCTTCTTGAATTGGAACTTTTGGGTTCTCATTTTATGTTTCAAGAACAAGATCTGGAAAAAAATTGACATCTTTCATCAATTTTTTCTTCTAAATTCATTCCCCTATTGTCTTGGAGTCATATTGGGAGGTTTAATAGATTAACACCAATTTCATGARCATTTCTTTCAATAACTTGAKCTCACTGCATTAACTCTTTCCATCTGCACTTTCCCTCTTGCTTCAATAAAAATCGYAGATTCACRGGAAAAACATTTTCATTACAACTAAAAATGATGACATCATTTRGAAACATTTCTTGAGGAAACTCATGAAGAAATTTCATGAATCTGAAAGCGAAATATTTGACGGTCTCTTCCTCATTCATATGGATTTCAACCAACTTCAAGAAAAGAGAATATGGATCTTTCCTTGGGAAGKAYTTCTCAATGAATAAATTTTCTAATACATCCCAACTAGTGATGGTTCCGTGAAGCAATGAATAATACCATTCACTAGCATTTTCATTTAGAGTTAACATAAATAGTTGGCATGCAACATCATTATCAACCACATTTTAAATCTCACAAGAACTATCAAACTTAATAAAATGTTTTTCTACATCCTCTGAGGTATTTCCGAAGAACATGGGAAATTTTTTCATGGAAATATCTGGCAAGGGATGAAATTCTCAGGTAAATTGAGTGGACTTATATGCAATCATTTCTTTCTTTGGGTACCTTCTCCCTTTAATGTAGCTTGAAATTTTTTTATTGGGATTGATGGGGAAGGAAAATGTCATCACAATTGAAAGAAATTCCTCGGAGGAGTCTTCATATATATCTTCTTGAAACTATGAAATCTTTTTGGTGGAGTCACCAAGGAATTTTTCTTCAAAATCTAGAGCTTCGATGATTGAGTCACCAAGGAGATCATCCTCCCAAATCTTAGATGGTTCTTTGGTTCTATGTAATTTGTCACAATGGATTTGTGACTGAAACTTCAATAATATGTCTTCAAGGCCATTTAATGCTCCTTGAACAAGGTTTTCAAAAACCCAGATCATCTTGAATCAATCTTTATATCTTCTTTCAAAACTTCAACCAAACATATTCTATTTTTCCAATAATATCTTATCCTGAAAAGTATCATATTTCTTAAAAACAAATTGTTCCCCAGTGGAGTCGCCAAAAATGATGATATTCAGATTGGTCAAGTTCCAAACAACAACCTCACGAGAATAAAATATCCCCTTGGATTTTTATAGAGGTGGTACTCCTGTTTTATTGTTTGAAATACAGGGCTTGATGTTCTTGGACTAGAATGTCAAATGGGATAATGCTAAATAGAAAACCCCAAGTCTTTATTGCTTTAGTTTGTAAATAAAATGGTTCTTGATAACTAGATTTCTCCTTAAATGCAACATTTGCTTGGAAATGGACCAAGCAACTCTTTGAAAATAAAAAGATAAAGGAAGGCTTCAGTATAAAAATAATTAAGTGCTCAACTTCAATATAACATMCCTATGAAACTCATTCAAGTAGAATAGGCATTTGTATCCTCTCACAAGAAAAAGAGTGAAATGGTGGTGATCATTTCAGAGAACTATAAATGAGTATTTCATTCAAAAAAGAAGCAAATATGATAGGTGCACTTCAAAAGTATCGTGCTCATAAACTCATAGTTTGGAAAATCATTAAAGTTACACCCCAAAGTATTTATCTATGGAGTTTCATAAAATATATTCAACAATACAAAGCATTTCAGTAAACCAATTGACTAATACTCAGAAATGAAGCTTGTTAAATGCAAAGACTAAACCTCCATGAATCATTTAGACAACCCTCGCTTACATAGTCACTTATATGGTTGTAAAATAATCCATGATATTTTAGAGAAAGAGTCTTGGAAGAAACAAAGAAAGACACTCAAAAATATCAACCTTATACTCAGTTCAGACATACAAGAATAAAGCCTTGAGAAAATTAGTGTAGAAGAAGAAGAAAAAAAAGAATGGACATATTGATTTGTTGATCTGAAACTTGGTTGCATATTGATGTTTGAACCATGTTATCTTTATTATCTGAACCTTTGATAATCCAACCTTCTAACCTCACTTTGATGGTGCTCTCTCCCTTTTAAAATCTACTCTTAATGCTTCTTGAAGTAGTTAGGGTTTTGTCCTTCTAAAAGTTTCCACATGTGTCCTTTTTGGAGTAACTCACTTTAATTAATACTTTGTTGAAGTATCATTAATGAATTTATTTCATTAATTTTTTTCCCTTGAAGTGGGGCCCATTTCATCTTTAATAAAAGTTATTTAATAAACTTTTATTTCAAAATTTTCAAGTTGACTTCCTTTAAAAAAGTGGATTGTGTTTTAATTTTTTGAGTATTGTAAGTGTCTTCTTATCCATTGAAACCATTATAGGTGAAATATTATTCATTCCATCTTTCCAACGAGTCTTCTTTAGAGAAATTTGGACTATGGGATCTCAAGTTACAACCTCAGGAAGTTGAGGTTCCAAACAAATTTACTAGCAAACCATGAAAATAGAGCTGACTGTTTTTTTAATTTTTGGAAGAATTATGACCATATTAATGTTGGAAATATGGCAATACAGATTGGCATTGATGGCATTGGAATTGAAAATATTAACTCTATTGCATCATCATGACTGATATAGGGATACTAAGGCTGCATACAGTTTAGACATGTTGATATTATGGTGACTGGAATGAAATTGACAGATGTGAAAAACATGATGACATATCTATATTGACAGATCCAATGATGAGGTAGTATGATGAAAAATCACATGGTTGGAATTGATAGATAAGCAATGTGCATTAAGAATTGTAATGAGAATATCATGCCTTAGGATATTCAAACTTACTTGCTAGCTACTGGGGATTTTTTTCAAGTTGATGTTGTACAAGTTTCTCAAGAAACTAGTGGATTAACAAATGCACAACAACAAGTTAAAATAGATTTTGGTTTTGGGAAATATGAGGAACAATCAACCTTGTGTAAAAGAAAAAGGGCCATACCTTTTGATGTGAATTCCGAGAGATTGAAAAGCTCAGAAGTGATTGGACACACACCCAGTAAATCTGATCTTCAGCTTATGAAATACAATACATGGGATCCATTATATACAACCATTGTTTGTAGTTTATGCAATAGTTTTATAAGGATCCCAAGACGACCTGTCAGGCCCCCTACCTTTTGGTCAAATCGAAAATAACCATTGGAAAATAATAATAATAATAATAATAATAATATATATATATATACAGGATCTCGGTCATATGGGTGACCGTGGGCTTAAGGTCCTTTTGTTAATTTGGTTAGCGGAACCAACGATGAGACTGCCATTTTTATCGGAGTCTTTGGCATAAATGCCAAGTGTGGAGGATCTCCAAGTCCATTTCCATTTGAATAAGTATTCATATGTCAAAGATCACCAAATCATCAAAAGATTTATAGGAACGATAAACTGGAGGATCACCATGTTTAGTGAAACCCTGCACAACACCAAAAATCTCACACTGTCACTATTTCTGCAAAATAACAAAGATCAAATCAAGGTGGATCGTATGAAGAAATAACAAAGGCTATTAAATCTCCACCAAAACTGACGAAAGGTTCTCATACTGCCGCTGTCATATGTTCTCCAAAATTTATAAAACCCTGCAGTAGCACAAAGAACAATAAGTTGCACCAAAACAAAAAAAGACACGGTAAGATGGATTGAATATTTGTTAAAATCATTCATTCATTAAAAATGGAATTAAATTAAAGAAGACATCAAAATCTAAAGATTGAAGAGATGTGTTGTTTATAAAACATGACTGTGTTATTTAAAAAGGTGATTATGTAATAGACAAAGAGGTGTGATGATTCATGAAAGGGTGTGAATTCCCATGAAGAGTTATGATGAAGGCATATATAAGAGGGTTGAGAATTGAATATTAAGTGACTGCTGCAGAGACATTGAAGATCAAAATATAGAAATATACAGGGCAACAATTATGATATCTAGTGTTTGATATAGAATACCTTTATTGGACTGCAAAAGATGCATCGAAGATCATAAGACAGTAGTAGAGAGAGGAGCAATCAAGACATGAAACAAAATTTTTCTAGATTCATAGATTAAAGGTGGTTGGGAGGTGCAAGGGAAGGTTGGAGCCTGCAGGGGAGTAGGTGTTTCCTTGTCAGTTGTAGCTGACTAAATAGGGAGATTTAATCTCCTACCAGTTGGTGCTAGTGAATAGGGGTGTGGGTGCATCTTGATCAGTGGGTGTTGATATCAGAGGAATAAGATATTCCTTCTATGTAACTTGTAAAACATAATTTTACAGTTAATAGAAAAGTGTTTGTGGTTTTCCCAATTGGGTTCCACGATAAAACATTGTGTTAAAATATTGATTGCATTAACAAAATAAAATTTGATAAAATTATTGTGTCATTGATTCCCCCCCCCCCCTCTCTCAGTGACAGGATCTAGTCCTTCAATTGGTATCAGAGAATATCTCTTCACTAAAGGTTTAAATCACTTGAAGAGAAATATACATCGGAATGGATCAACAATTGAAGATGTCATTAAAAGTCCCCCTATTTGAAGGTGAAGACTATGTTTTCTAGAGTGTTAGAATTAAAATCTATCTGATGTCCATTGGATTTGAAGTATGTACATTAGTTGAAAAAGGATATGATGTTCCAAAAGTCACTCCCACAAAAGCAGAAGACAAGAAGAAATTTTGGGAACATGCAAAGGCTTTAAACACACTACAAGCTGGACTGAGTAAGAAAATCCTTGCTAAAGTACTAAACTGTAAAACTACAAAACAACTCTGGGATAAATTGGAAACTATATATGCAGGGGATTCCAAGGTAAAGAGGGCCAAACTTCAGACTCTAAAA
>SNQJ01S0109847.1:0-29126 GCA_010110895.2 Picea sitchensis
CCCTGGGCCTAACCTCCCTAAAGAGAAAGAACCTCCCCATCGTGGTGACATTGGGTGGGATAGGTTCCTGTTACGCCAGTTTAGCCTTCAATCTTATAGCCTTTACCTAGCTACAAACTGTGCGATAACATGTGAAATACCCAAATGAGGAGGATTGATAATGCCATAAGTAGGTAGGTTACAATTTACAAGTGCTAGTTGTACCTATATACATAGTTAGAGGAAAAGGATTCCCTCAATAGTTAATTTGTGGGCGATAAGAGAGGTAGATAAGTGATATTATGAGATGTGGGAATGAGGGGGTGTGGTGAGAGGGAAAAATATGGAGGAGTTAAGATAAGGTGAAGGGTATATGGATAGGGGAACAAGAGTGGTGGGAATGGACGATAGGAGGAAGAAGGAAAGGGGGGGGGTGAGGTAAGATGAAGTTTGTTCTAGATTATTTTCGACATGAAATGAGAGCAGAGATATAACACAGAAATATATAGAGATATTATAAGAGAGACAATAATATAAAAGAGATATATTGGATATATAACAAGAGGCACACATATACAATAATACACAATTTATATTAATGAGCGAAATGTACAAAACTGTAGAAATACAGAGTGAAAGACTCGCTAGAATGGTGGAAGCTTATCTCTGAGAAGATATGTGATGGATAATCACATTCACAATAAGATTATTACAATGAGGTTCTAAAGTCATTTTTAATATAAAGGAAATCCAAAACCATAACCCCAAAAGATGAAAAGACAACAGTGTTTTGGACCTTGTTTTGGGTAGTTTGGTGTATCAACTTCCCGAGGGCGTAACTTTGGCATACAATCTTCTTTTGGGGTGCACGATAGCTCATTGGAAAGGTATCACCGAGGAGATTCATTTTGGGGGCTCAGTAAAATCCTTTTTCCATCACTGAGGTTCTCTATCTAAAAAAAACTTCATTTAATCCCTCAAAATGGCCCTAGATGTTTAGGAACCAAAAAACTGCTAAAACTAGTAAATTACTAGAAGATTGTTTGGAGCTAGTTGGGATAGGTGGGTGGCCACCAGTATCCACCTAGATCATATTTGGAGAGGACTAGATGAGGAAAGCGGTTGGAATAGGGGAAGGGGGGATATGGTGGGATATGGGAGGGTGGAGAAGAGGGGTAGAGATGGTGGATGAGATGAAGGGGTTGGGAGAGGAGGTGAGTGGAGAGGGAAAGTGGATTTTTATGGTTTGCAAAGGGGGATGGGAGAGAAGAGGTGGAGATAGGTGAGATAAGGGTAGGTGGGTATGAGATAAGGATAAACACACAATTATCCTGGAAAACCACTACGGGGAAAAACCATCCTAATAATAGATCCATTATTAACCTTGAACTAAACTATCCAATATGGGCCAAGTAAGATAGCCACTACTCACCTCCCAACCACTTTACAATGGAGCCTTACAATCCTTATAAAGTATTCTTCACACGCATTCTTCGACATACAAAACCACGGGCCATCAATACCATGTGGCTGAAATCATGTGTTGAGACCTAAACCACTTTGACTCATTCTTGAGTCAATGTTAACCCTACCAATCCCCCTTTAAACTTGACTCATAGATTTCACATGCAACCCCCCTATCACCTAGGTCTACCTCTTGAATTTACCAGTGAGTTATCAGGGGTACACATGCCTTACCATGTCTTACAACCATATTCTATTTTACATACCCTTTTACTGCAAATGGATTTTAAATAAAATAACAAAAAAGATACAATGGAAAATACACACATTACATAGAGATTTTTCCCCTAGAAACCCAAACCGGGAAAACCAACATCTTCTATATTCATCTCACCATACATTGTTTAAAATAAAATATACATATAGGATCCTGTAGCATCCAAAACCCTAATACAATAACCCAGATTAGTTAACAACCCTAATTCCTTAACCGGAAATAGAAAACCAACGGCGAAAACCATGTGTCGAAAAACCACCCAAAAACAAAAGCAAAAAATTGCAAAGAATATAACACATACCCAACATTCTCTGACTTGTTGTTTTCTTTTCATACAAGGGGTTACAAGGTTACATAGTCAACAATCCATGGAAACAATGCCCATAGATCGTCTACACCAAGAGAACTTCTTAGTGCTCACACATTTTGTTAATGAATCTAAAACATTCTTCAAAGTGTCCACCTTCATCAACAACACCTTATTTTCTTCAACCATATCTCTCACAAAGTGATATTAAACATTAGTGTGCTTATTCTTTGAATGATAAGTTGGGTTATTCCCTAGAAAAATTTCACTCTGAATATCACAATCTATCCTTACAACTTGTTGTACGAACCCAATACCTGAACACAATCTTTGTAACCATACTGATTCATTGCGTGCATGAGTGGCTACCATGTATTCAACTTTTGTAGTTGAAAGTAACACTACAAACTATCATTTTCTCATCCAAACGATTTCTCCTCAAACAGGTTAAACACATACCTCCTTGTATATCTTCTATGATCCAGATCTCCAACCCAGTCTGCATCCACAAAGCCATGTATATCCAACACTCTATCCAAACTTGGTCTTCCTTGGTAGCACAATCCATAGCTAGTAGTGCCACGCAAACACCTGAAAAATGTCTTTACTATTGTTCAATGCTCCTTCCATGGTTTTGACATATACTTGCTCAAAACTCCCACTGTATGTGAAATGTGACATGTATGGCCTAGTACATACCATTGAATACATCGAATTTCCAACTACACTCACATATGGAACATGAGACATGTCCTCCTCCTCTTTGTGTGTATTGGTACACTGATCCATAGATAAATTTACACCTACAGGAATAGGGACCCTGATTGGATTACATTCCTACATTTTAAACCTCTGCAATATTGTCTCAACATGTTTTCTTTGATTTAACTAGAGTTTCCTATTTTCCCTATCTCTTTTAATTTCCATGCCCAAAATGAAATTTGCAACACCAAGATCCGTCATGCCAAATATAGAGGACAACTAAGTTTTCACATCCTGGATAATCTCCTTGTTGTTTCCGATCAACAACATGTCATCCAAATACAAGACCAAATAAATCAAATTATCACCAATTAATTTAAAATACACACAATGATTCTCTTTGATTCTTGTGAAGCCAAGTCCCAACATATAAGTATCAAATTTTTGATACCACATCGTTGGTGATTGTTTTAAACCATACATGGACTTTTTCAGCTTGCATACCATCTCCTTCTTTCCCTTTACAACAAATCCTTCTGGATGCTTCATGTATATTTCTTCTTCTAGATCCCCATGTAGGAATATTGCCTTCACATCCATCTATTCTACTTCAAAATAAAACGTACCAACAACATATAATAGAATTTAACTTGGAAACATGAGAAAAAATATCACCAAAATCAATTCCTCAATCTGGGAATAACCCTTTTCTACTAATCGAGATTTTTATTTCTCCACACTGCCTTCTACATTCATCTTTATTTTAAATACCCATTTTCTTCCAATCAATTTTCTTCTAGTCAACAAATCCACTAGATCCCAAGCCGCATTCTTATCCAAGGCTGTCGTTTCTTCAACCATGGAATTTTTCCATAGTTTTCCATCCTCTAAATCCACTGCCTCCCTAACAGTTCTAGGATCATCATCATTAATAGACAAAGAAAAATTTGAATAGAAATCAGGTGGAATATACCTTACTGGTAACCTTTTTTTTTTCAAACTGATCTCCTCAATAATGGAGTATGAGAATATTCTTCTTCTTATTCATGTTCTTCTATAGAGTCTGATTCATCATCCTTTGACTCAAAATCCATTTTATCTAGTTCTTCCTTACTTGGTAGGACTTCATGTTTGAAAACATCTTTCATTTCTCTAAATACCACATCTCAGCTATACACAACCTTCTTAGTTTCTATATTCCAAATCTTATAACCTTTGAGACCATATTTATACCCAATAAAGGTACACTTTTCAACCTTATTATCTAGCTTAATCATTTTTTCCTTTGGAACATGGACATAGGCCTCACAACCAAATAACTTGAGATGTGTTAGAGAGGGTTTCTTACTAGTCCATACCTCATGTGGATTCTTGTCATCCAATGGTCATGAGGGTTATCGATTTACTAGGTAACATGCAATACCCACTTCCTCTTCCCAGAATTCTTGCCCTAACTCAACACCACTGAGCATGCACCTTGCTTTTTCCATCAATGTCTTGTTCATCCTTTCTACAACTATATTTTGTTGAGGTGTATAATAATTAGTCTTATGCATTTATATACTGCATTTCTTACATAATTCTTCAAATTCATTCCCACAAAACTCTCCACCATTATCTGTCCTTAACACCTTAATTCTTTTATCTGTTTGATTCTCAACAAGAGACTTAAACTCTTTAAACCTGTCAAAGACTTCATATTTCTTCTCGAGGAAATATATCTAAGTATTCCTCGAGAACTAATCTATAAATGAGACATAGTACACAAATTTTCCCAATGATGGAACCGACACAGGTCCAAACACATCACTGTGCACTAGCTGTAAAATTCCTTCTTCCCTCATTGCACAAGAGGGGAATCTTAGCCAATTCTACTTCCCATATACACAATGTTCACATAAATAAAAATATAGAGAGCAGTTATAAATAACTTCAACCGTACCTTTAATGTGTAGTAGTCAAAGACACTTCTCTCTGATATGCCCCAGTCTTTGATGCCACACCATAACCTTTTCTCCATAGACTGTAGGACTTTTTTCTTCTTCAAATCCAATATCAAGAACAATGGAACTATTACACCCATCACTAATAGTGCTTCCTTGCATCTTATATAGAGTTCCAATCCAAACTCCCTTCAACAACACCATTGCTTCTAGAACCATCTTGCAGGTTTCTTTTTCAAATATTGTTTTTACCCCTGCATCATCCATTTTTCTTACAAAAGTTAAATTTTTGGCCAATCCTGGGATGTACAAAACACTATGTAGTATTATAATCCTTCCATATATGAGCCTCAACTTTACTCTTCCTTGTCCTATGATTTTGGTTGTCGAGTCATCATCTAGGAAAACATTACCTCCATCATACCTTTCATATTCACAAAACCACTCCCTGTGGGGAATCATAAGAAAGGATGCACCTAAGTCAACTATCCATGCCTCATGATCTGCATGTTTTCTTGAAGAATCCAAGTACACATCCCCTCTTTCTTCCTTGGAGGTATTTTATTCTATAGAGGAAGTGCCTTTAGATCCCTTCACTCTCTCAACATTTTTGGATATACATTGATTTTTGAAGTGCCCTTATTTTCCACATCTCCAAGATACGTTTACAAACTTTCCAGGAGATTTAGATCTCCCACTTGAGGACTTAGATTTATTTATTTAATGGGAGCATCCTCTTGCAAATAACACATTGTTTATCTGTCCTTCCATGTTCTTCCATCTCATCTCCTTTGACAACAAGGATGAGACCACATAATCAAAACTCAAGGTAGTTGTATTAATACCTATGGCCACAACTAGACTATCCCACGAGTCTAGTAAAGAGAACAATAGACTGATACACTTATCTTCATTTGAAATTTTAATATCAACAGATAATAATTGACTTACCACAGTATTGAAAGTGTTCAGATGCTCTGTCAGAGAGTCTCCATCTTTCATCTTCAAGTTATACAGATTCTTGCATAGGAACAATTTATTTACTAGGGATTTAGACTGATACAAGTTCCCCAACTTATCCCATAACTCCTTGGCTATAGCTTCCCCTGACACATTCAGTAATATTGAATTTGAGAGACACGATCAGATTGTGTTATTTTCCTTCCAATCCAAATTTTTCCATTCATCTTCTGATGTTCCTGTAGGTGCAGTACCTGGATTCATCAGGATCCACTAATCTCTATCTACCAATAGATCTTCCATCTTAAACTTCCACAACTCAAAATTTTGCCCATTAAATTTCTAAATCTCTATTTTCAAGATGCTCGCCATTTATTTTCGCTTGAAGAATCAATACTATATATATACCACTGTAACAAGGCTTATCACGATCCTGAGCCAAACCCCTTACCAAAAAGACATCCCCCTGAATCTAATAATTGCTATGATACCAAATGTTGGGTTTTAAACAAGCATAATAAAATATATTTGTGAGAGAAAAATAATAATACACAAGCAACCATACACATAAACACACAATTATCCTGGAAAACCCTTACAGGGAAAATCCATCTTAATAATAGATCTATTATTAACCTTGACCTAAATCGGCCAAGCCGGGCCAAGTGAGCTAGCCACCGCTCACCTCTAGGCCACTTTACAATGCAGCCTTAAAAGCCTTATAAAGGCTTCTTCGCATGCATTCTCTAACATACAAAACCATGGGCCATCAATACATTGTGCTAGAAACCATGTGCTAATACCTAAATGACTTTGAATCATTCTCGAGTCAAGGTTAACCCTAACAAAGGGGGTGGTCCAAGAGAGGAAAATGGGGAGGAGGTGCATATTAACATATTTTATTGAATGAAATATATGAATACAGTGACATATTTTATTTTGTACAATGGGTTTGTATAGATTAATATATTTTATTGAATAAAATATATGAATACAATGACTAATACCATTGTTTGTATAAAACAAGTGGAATTTTTTACTAATAATTGATTAATCCACACACATGACCCATGTTTAGATGGAATAGAGGTAAATCAATGAATTTATCGATTTTATTTTCCAAATTAGAGTCAAGGAAGTATATTGTTATTTCTTCTCAAGGTTGGAATCTTGTTCTTCCTTCTCATAGTTTGGGGAATATTTCTATGATATTTGGAAGTTAGTATTGGATAAATTTTTTATCCCCTTCTATTATTCATTATTCAATGAGTGAAATTTGTTCTGTTAGCCTCTGATAGTCTATAAGTGATGGTTTGAAGGGAGGAAGAAAGAGGAGAGGCAAGAGTGGTAAAGGGAAAGACCTATATGAAACAAATATTAACATGCAGAGTTAGAGAGAGATAGGGGGGATAGGTAAAGAGAGAGGGAAAGAGGGAAGAAAAGAGATATAGAGAGATGGNGAGAGAGGGGGAGGGTGGAGGGGAGAGAAATATAGATTGAAATTTAGGCATAGGAGCATGCATGTGCATTCTGTTAGCACTACGCAATTCCCAGAGGTTGTTAAGGGTAGAAGAAATTAACAGAGGTAACTTACCAAAACCACTTCGAAAATGGGATCTAGCCCTGCCAATTTCAGAGAGGGATCTCTCTGTAGGATTTAGAGCTATTTGAGTTTTAGATATCAATCTAGTTATGATAATCTGAGTTTGTTTTTTTGTTTATAAATATTGGCTAAAGTATTTCATTAAACATCCATTGGGGTATGGGGTCTGTGTTAAAGATTAACATTAGATACAACTTATATAAGATTTCTTCACATGGAGAGATAGTGAGAATGTTGGATCTTTTAGAATTAAATGTGGTGGAAAGATAGAATAGGCAAGATAGTCAACCAAGCAAAGAAGCAATTAATAATTTATTTACTTAATATCAAATGAATAACATGCAGATCGCTAAAGACCAGAAACAGAGTGCACAAGGAAAATTTTGTTCATTAAATTTCTTTAAACGATTATAGACAAAAACCAAAGTGATTACTTAGTAAGATAAACAATTAATAGAGCAAGATAAACATCACCAACGTCCAAATGCAAGAATCCCATGAATCAGTCTTTTTACTATTGGTCAATCTTCTAAAAAAGATTACAAAGATAAATTCCTGGGTGAAAAAATCAACCCTAAATACTTCTAAGTGAGAAGTATTTATACAATAATTACATTTGATCCTGTCATTAATGACTAGGATATGGTGGATGAAAAATCTAACTAACTAGATTACATATTACAAAATAATAGGACTGTTGATGATCTGTTCATATCCCGAGTGCTGATTTCTGGGAAAGTAGTTGGTGATTCATCCACTCGAGTTTGATTGTCTTCCTCATGCTGAATCGGATGTCCCTGTCATCTTTACTCCAGTAACACACATAAGTATTCCTATCTATTTTGACTAGGGATGGAAAACTTGAGAATCCTTCTGTATGTTTCATTCATCTCTGTATACTTGGAAAAGGTAGGCTTGGTGATGAATATGTATTTTATCTCACGTTGGATGCTCAGGTCCAACTGTAGAGTTTCTAAGAAATCCTTGCCTGTTATGCTCCCTTGTATGCCTGCAAATTTAGAGCCATCTTTCTCCACTGCGAGGATCTTCAGTTTGTAGTCTGACAGAGTAATCAATTTATCATTGGTCACTAGTAAACCTAGAAGACCTTTCTTGTGTAGTGAGTCGACCTTGCTGAAAAACCTCTGCACTCCAATATCCATTGTCTAAGCTTTCTCCTCAAGTTGCAACATCAATCCCTTCTTGGTCAAAACCTTCTTGACCTCAAGGATTGTTTCTATCCTATCCTCAATTTCCAATGCTTCCAACTCTTCTTTGGTCTTGGAATTAAAGAACCTGATGATTTGTGTGGCCTCGATAGGATTTTCTCCTAATTCTCCCCTTATCTTTTCAATGGCTTGTTTGGCTCTCTGCACAAGTTCATGTTGTTCAAACAAAATTTGTATAAGGGGCCATATCTCTGTCATTGATTGGATGATGTCCATCCATATGTTTTCCTTGGCTTCTGAAAGTGTCTTGGCCATGACTATCTCTTTCTACAACTTTTGTATCTCTTGGGTGAGTCTCTGTGACTTGTGCATCTCTCTGTTGTAGCTGGATTGAAACATAGATTTCAATTTCTCAAGGTTTCTGATCTCTTTTTGTAGTCTTTTTATTTCTTATCCTTACAGAGTCATGTCCTGCATTGACTCTGCCAATTTCTCATAAGTAGCTAGGGCTGTTACTGGGATAGCTAATGGAATTTCTGATGTAGTGGTTGCTGATGCTATACTGACTCCTGTGAAGGGAACTTCTTCCAATGGGATGACAGTCATTGTCACCCTCTGTTCCTTCTCTTTGACCATCTTTTCTATCTTAACTTCCATATCCTTGATATGTGCATTCTGCTCCATAATCAATTTGAGCATTTCCTCCTTGTGGCCCTCAGTCTTAGCTATTTCTTTTTCCCGTGAGTCTTTGGTGGCTGGGAGTTTCAGTTGTTTCCTTAAGGATGCTATGTCATAATTCTTCTTATTTAGTAGCTCCTCATCTTCTTTAAAATTTGATGGATTATATCCAATTTTGAGTACGAGCTCGTCCAGAGATTTTATCTTGTTATCTTTTGCTAGGGAATATATCTTCTCCATCTTCAACTGAGACTGGACATTGTTTAAAGAGACCTGCAACTTTGCAATAGTCATGGAGGTATTTTCCAGGGTGGAGAAAATCATCTCCCCAGTCTGTCTGTGCATATCCATTTGATCAGCTGGATGCACCTCTTTGACATCGAATTCAAATGTTTCCCTCTTGTAATCAGAAACTGCCTTGGGATGGGGAAACTGTGCTTGTAAGAAATCCATGTGCATCCTTCCTTTCTCTGTGTCGAAGGCAGATAATAACCTGTGTTGTGTTGTAGATGTCTGCTTCCAAAACTGTGAATAGGTGTTGTTGGTCATCATCTCATTGTTCTTTTTGATCAAGTTATATTTCTCAAAAATATTAAGTCCTATAGGTTCCTGTGAGGACTTAGTTGACAATGTGGTATCATTCTATTTCTTGGATGAGGAAGTGGACATTGTATGTTGGCTTCTTGAGAAGAGTGGTGAATGAGGTCCCTCCATAACTATGGTGGACTGATTTTCTTCTTCTCTGGACCTCTCAGGTGTATGGCTAGTTTTGGTCCTCTTCATGTAGACTTGGAAGTCTTTTGCTGAGACTTCTGTGATAGAAGGAGAGACTTCTTTCCCGGGTCTCATCTCTGCTTGTACATGTGGAGTGTTTATATGTGAAATGTTGGCAGGTAAAGGATGTTGTTTTGTGTCTAGCAGAGTGTTTTCTTCCCACTCTATCTCGTTCATGCATTTCTCAATTTCAGGTTTGGGCACATGAGCATATGGAGAAATATTGTTCTTAAGCCTGATTTTTGCAATAATTCCACAAGGGTCATAGTTCCATGGGAAACTAAGGCTGAACTTCATTTCCTTTAACAATTTATTGGATTCTTCCCCTTCAACTCTGATGTTGCAAATACAAGAACCTGTCTGGACTTTGATCCTGATATGCTGCTTCTTCTTGAATGCCGCAAAGTGAATATCATATGAATTTATCATTTTTCTGATATATTCCAAAGTGAATTTCCTGACAAGAAAGTACTTTGGCAACTTGTAAGGAGGTAATTCACATCCGTAGACCCTGATTTTTGTATGATCCTGGTAAAGGTACCAGTCCCATGTTTTAGCTAGGTCTGACAGGTGTAGAATTCTCTGAATTTCCTCATTTATCTTTGGTTTTGTTCTTCCACTGAGCATGCATACCATTGGATGGTAAAATTGGTCAATGAACTATTTGAATTTTAAATTAGATGAGTTCTTACTCACTATGGATGTTCAAGAGGTCACAGGTTGAGGGTTACCATCTTTGTCCAACTTCTGTTGGGGGAAGGAGAACTTGTC
The DNA here is from genome assembly GCA_010110895.2 of Picea sitchensis. NCBI lineage: Eukaryota > Viridiplantae > Streptophyta > Pinopsida > Pinales > Pinaceae > Picea > Picea sitchensis. Next base: position 10,628 of record SNQJ01S0109847.1, read on the forward strand.
TTCTTGGAAAAAGAGGAACAAGTACACCAATATTGAAGAATACCTGAACATACCTTCTATGGAAAACTTGAATAGTTGTTAATGGATGTTGTCAGCTAGAAACTAACTGTAGTCAAACTGTGTAGTAGCCTTTTCTTTTAGAATTTGATGGATTGTGCTCGTTTTACCATAGACAATATTACTATTGTCACCCAACCATAGGCCGAAGCCACCCTTCGATCACCTTAACCTTGACATAGAATCATTCCGGAAGAAAACCCTAGGCTAGATAGCCAAACAAAGGGTAGCGCACCTTTCTCCAAGGATAGCATGCCAAACAAGAGCTGATTAGATTGTCCAAACCATAACCAAGATATATTCCAAGCCAAAATGAAATCTGCTAGCTGCAACAGCTGCAAAGACAACTCTCTTCCAGACTTGTGCACAAAACTGCCCAATTGCAATGCGCATAAGTGTGCTCTACAGTTCTGAGAATACTAGCCAGAATGAAGACTGGCCTCCTGTATTTATACTAAATCTGATAGATTGTCAGGGTCGACTTCTCATTATGGGTACTAATTCTTTAGTATATAATATTTCTTCTAGCTGAATTATTCTTAGAGGCTAATAACCTAATACAAGTTATCCTCTTGAGCCGACTTGTCTTCTAGGGTTATTAGCCAACTCATTAGGGTTTCTTCTTTCTTTCCAAAATATTCTATTCTTGTTAGGTTTACACATGGAGGTAAATACCTCCCGTAGCTACCATAATATCAACACTCCCTCCTAGATAGGGAGGTATTGAAGGTAATGGTCTTGATCACAAACATACCATTCACCCAGTAGCATCAACATGATCGTATAGACTATCTCATGACTAGATCATGAGCACCATCATTACTATCAGTGTCATTAGCTGCATCATCACTCGAAACCATACTCCATCTAAGTAATTAGACATGATGTTGAATAAGTCACTCACTCCACAGAGTGACACAAGAACCATTCTTCTAATCTGGACATATGTCCTAGAAGAATAAATGTCCTGGACCATTTTCTGTCTGGGAAATCTCTGTCCATTGATCATCCATCTAACTGATTAAACATTTTCCAACACTACTGATAGTCTTCAAGGCAATCAAAACAAATTCATTCAATAAAATACAACTGTGTCTATGGATATTAGTACACAACTACTATCCAGTGGTACACTACCACACCAAGTAGCACACAGATACTTGATCAATGACATATAATCATAATCAGTGGAACAAATCCACCACAGTAGCATGCATCTACTATCCAAATACATATAGTCTCAATAAAAATCATCTAATATCAACCTACACAGAAAACATTGTTATGATATAAACTGAATCATCTGGGCCATTCTCCTACTCACATATGTGAGATCTGGAAGAGCATCTGCCCTCAAAAATTCAAACATCAATGATGAGCTATATGGACTATTCTTCTCAAGCAAGGAAGAATAATTATCCTGATTTCTGAGCCTGGACCATTCCCCACCCTAGGCCATTCCTCCGACACTAAACAAAGTACAACCTGGAGAGAATGAGTCTGCCCTAAGAAATGTCTGTCCCTAATTATTGAACCTGGACCATTCCTCCAACACTAAACAAAGTGAAACCTGGAGAGAATGAATCTTCCCCAAGGAATGATTGTCCATACCATTTCCAAAGGAAATGATTGTCCTGCACCAACCTCCAAAACAGACCATTCTTCGAATCTTCTCACAATTGTGATCCTCGAAAGAATGATTGTCCAACGAGGTGGACTAGTCTTCTTGATTAACCATCAAGAAGAGAGACTGTCCTAGACCATTCCCCATGTTAACCACAATGAGAAATCATTGTCTATGCTACATCAACAATCAATCGAACCATTTTCATTACGAAAATGACCGTTCGATCAGGACCATTTTCTGAACTGGAAAATGCTTGTCTGTCATAAATCTCAAACCACTTTCCGAACTGGAAAGGAACTGCTCATCCTGGACCATTTTTCGAACTGAAAAATGACTTTCCATAAATCAATAACACATAAGTGCTCCCTGCCAACCTGGGATTCATCTCTTCCTTTTTCAATAAGGATTTGTCTCCATGAGCTCCAGCTTGAGTACACAAACTCTTTCATCTTGGATAGAGGTTTTACCAAAATGTCTGCTTATCTGCTCATCTGTGGAGATATATATTTGAGAACCACTTTCTCTTTTCTGGAGAATGTAATGCTTGATCTTAAATGTACTTCGGTCTTTCTGGAACATTGGTCTTCTCTGAAGGCTTCATATAGCTCTGATCAATAAAATATATCATTGTTGGATTCCTCTTGGTTTCCTGCTAGCTCATAACATCATGGCAAGGGTCATACTGGAACATATCCAAGTGGTACTTCTTCTGCCATCATGAGAGTTTGTCATGGATTAGCAATCCATCATTCTGAGCTTCTGAGTAACCATTCTGATACAATGTCTCTGATATAGAAAGTCTTCACCACGCTTCTGTTGTTCATTGGAGGTTCTTCACCAAGTTTTCTTCTTCCATCAACATACAGGGGTCTCTTTCTGGTATACCTCAAAGCCTTGAGGTTTCTCTACATGTAAATTCCAACCCATCGATATTGCGAACGATATACTAGCTCATGTAGAGGTATGTCTGGTTTATTTGGAGCAAGAAATCATCATAGTCTTCTCCCTCCATCTGGGAGAACTTCTAGTTCTGGATCTCACAATGCTTGCATTCATAAGTCTTCCATACACTGTTCTTCATCACACTTTTCATTTCCTCTGCTTGATTTCTTTTTTGTGAGTTCATATCAGGCTGATAGTCTTGTGATTCTTGATACAATGTGTGGTTGTTCTGTCTTTTCTTTCTTTCTTGGAATCTTCATGTTCTTCCTCATGTTTCTCTTTAGCTTCTTGGATCCATGGAGTTTCTTATAGATTCCATGCCCTAAATATTTCACTTCTTTCTTTCATCATAGAATTACGGATGTGGATGGACAATCAGGGATAATTTTAGGCTTCTTTTCGAAGAAGTCTTCTTCTAAAGTCAAACTGAACACCTATTGCTTTTCATGGATGCTACCATGGATATATACTTCATCATCTTCAATGGATCATAGGATTATCTCCCTCCTAATCCTTTCTTCATGTATGAGTGCATGTTTTTCTTTTGGAAGGATATAATCAACTCCCTCCATAGAACATAATCCACGCTTCCATCTGCATCTTTATTACCTTCTTGTAAAGTGTCATAAGTCTTACTCTGATTTCCTCTTGATTGTTGATTTCTGCTTCTCTTGTAGCTATTACTTTTGTAATAACTTCCACATGAATTGTTACCAAGGTTTGTTGATGTGCTTCGTCCTTTCATGTGTATTGTCTTGTCTTGTAGTCATAGTGATAGCAATCTTGTTGTTCTTCTATTGGAACATATTATCTTCTAGAAAATAGATATGCAAGATAGGTACATAAAACATGGTATATTCAAGAACTATGAAGAGTATTGTTACCTTGTCTCAGAAGAATAAGTGTTTTTCATCCTTCTTAGTCTTCTTTGTAGGTTCCTTTTCTTCGGCAACTGATGTTTCGTGTGTCTTCTTCCTTTTCTTTAGCTTAGGACAATGTTTTTTGTAGTGATCGTATTTTCGACAGTTGAAGCATTGTATTTCTGACATATCTTTTTCTTGAGTTGGCTTCTTCCTTGAGCCAAACTTCCTTTTGTTCCTGAAATTATTGAATCTTGATGTGAAGGCTTGATCATCGTATTTCTTTTGAGGTTTCTCTTTTGCACTAATCCTTGATTCTTCTTGTGCACATCAAGTCTAAAGTTCTTCAAATGTAGGATACTCCTTCCTTGTGTTCATGCTTGTGGAAAATGCATCCCATGTCTTGGGAAGACCATTGAGTACTATATTTACCAGTTCATTCTCTGAGATGATATCTTCAATAGCTTGTAGTTGATATCTTAACTGAGATATCCTCACAAATTATGATGTTATGTTGTCGTCATCATTCATCTTCATGTCGCGGAGCTCATTATTTAGACTCATTACTTGTCCAATGTTTCTGACTGAGAAGAGGTTTGTTAGGGCATCGTACATCTTCTTAGAGGAGTTAATATGGGATATGTAGAGTATTAAGTGGTATTTTATAGAATCCACTATGATACTCATGGCATTAATGTCACTGTCTTTGAACTTCTCCATAACTGCAGTGTTCTGCGGTTCCTTCTCTTTTCCTTCTTCAAACTCTGGTTCCATGATCTTTCCTTTCACGATGTCCAACACTTTATTCTTGGAAAGGATGAGGTCAATCCTTGTCTTCCACACTATGAAGTTAGAAGCTCCATCTAACTTGTTTTTTGACTTCATAGAGTAAGTCATGGTTTCCTTGACTTGGTCAACCCTAGATTTGACCAAAAACTCAAACTTGATGTCTTATCTTGCTGAGAGTACCAAGAGGTACGCTAGGCTAGGGTGCACTAGTATATCTAGAAATCAGTTCAATCCCTTAACTTAAGGTGCCTCAATGATAGGGTTAGGGTTTCTACAACTGCACTTGCTAGTAACCCTAGTGGCAGTTCTTTAATAACTGCTCTTGCTAGAAACCCTAGCGACAGTTCTTCAACGCGCTTAGTATCCTTATGGCTATGCTCCCTTCCAATGGTTGGACTGAATGAAGGAGGTGTGGGCCCATAAACTGTTAGAGTTTGATGGATTGTGCTCATTTTACCATACACAATATCACTATTGTCACCCAACCATAGGCCAAAGCCACCCTCTGAGCACCTTAACCTTGACAGAGAATCATTCTGGAAGAAAACCCTAGGCTATATAGACAAACAAAGGGTAGCACACATTTCTCCAAGGATAGCACACAAAAAAAGAGCTCATCAGATAGTCCAAACCATAACCAAGATATATTCCAAGCCAAAACGAAATTTGCTAGCTGCAGTAGCTGCAACATAATCTCTCCTCTAGATTTGCGCACAAAACTATCCAACTACAGTGCACACAAGTGTGCTCTGCAGTTCTGAGAATACTGGCCAGAATTAACACTGGCCTCCTGTATTTATACTAAATCTGGCAGACTATCAGGGTCGACTTCTCATTCTGGGTACTAATTATTTAGTATATAATATTTCTTCTAGCCGACTTCTTCTCTTGGAGGCTAATAACCTAATACAAGTTATCCTCTTGAGCCGACTTGTCTTCAAGGGTTATTATCCAACTCATTAGGGTTTATTCTTTCTTTCTGGAATATTCTATTCTCATCAGGTTTACATGTGGAGGTAAATACCGCTCGTAACTACCATAATATCAACATTTTCCTCAGTGGAGAAAATGGATAGAAAACCCAGAATGGGTTCATCTACCCATTCATCAGAATATTATCCTAGCAGGAAACATAGGGATCAGATGATCTGGTTGCCTTTGACTGAGAAGATGGAGGAATGATATCGGGGATTCTTCTTGTGTAATTGAGTGTTTTTGGGTAGGAAATGTTCAAAGATCCGAGCTCTCCACGGGAAAGACAATTTCTGGTATAGCTCCATCAATATTTCAATGGAGAAGGGGGAGGTAGAATCATTTCTATGTATCTACAATATTTGATTTATTTTTTTATGGGTGATGGTGAAAATCATTTCTCCAGATGAAGAGTCAATGGCCCTTTGGTCGAGAAGGTAGTGAGCTTGGAATTTCAGGGAAAATTTGGGGAAATGGCATGTCTAGGGAAAAAGGTACAGTGGAATATTGGACTCCCAAAGTCCGATCTCATCGCTCTGATCTAGAAAAAAATCCTTGAGCCAGAAGTGTAATCCAAAGAATTCGAATTAACACTTCGGCTCCGCAATTAAATAATATTTATCAGCCAATGGTATGCGATCTAGGCCGACAGGAGGAGGGAGGAAAGGATTTACTTCAGTTTCGGTGGCTTTGGACTTGGGCACCATGATCAAAATGATACCTGTAAACAAAAAATGATGTTAACTATGTTTACCAGGTTTTAATGGCGGTTGTTGACTGTAAGCTTGATGGAGGTTGTCTTGAGAACAGGAAAAGGTGGCGTCGACTGCCTCTGGATCTATGAACAGTGAAAAAATGGTGAAAGAACAGAGTTAAAAGGTTGAACGAGGTATCCGTTATGGAGAATATTGTGATTTGGATGGGTAACGGTAATGGTCGACTGCATTGATTGGCCAAAAAAAATATCAAATGTGATGTGGAGGACATTGAATGGCCAACGGGTGGATGGAGGTGACGTGGAGGGTAATGAATTACCAACGGGTGGATGGGATGTGATGAGCAATAGGTGAGTGGAGTGTGACGTGTAGGCTGGGTAGTGGAGTGTAGTGGTAGAGTGAGGAGGTGGTATGGATGAGTGGTTTGGCGGTTTACTCGGAGNGGGGGGGGGGTAGGTAGTAAGTGGGAATGAGTGAGGGGTGTCTACGTAAACATGAGCTTGACATGTTATGAAGGGACTGTTCCTGGAAAACCACCAACTCGGACCCTCCCCCCACCGTTAAAGGCGTAAAGGTCGAGGGGGTTTGATATTCACTGCTGACTATCAATTTGAGCATGATTTGATCAACCACTGGGATTAGCACGCCCTTTAGCCATGACGAGCCAAATCTGTCGTATCATCACAAAACTTAGGATAAAAAACATTTTATGGGTTTTCTAGCTCCCCTTTCTTTATTTTGTCATCAAGGGGTCAAAAATACATCATTTCAACTCAAATCAAAGGCATTTAATCACCCTTTTATCAATTTTATTGAAATAAGACATGCTAACCTATATCCTAATCTAGTTACCTAGCACATTAACCCAGATTAAACTGTTGGGTCAAAAATTACTCTAACTTAAGACATTTGACCAAGCTTAAACTATTTGGTCAAACTTATTCACTAACCTATCTGATTTGTCTAAGATTAAATTGTTTGGCCAAATTTATTCACTATCCTGTCTACATAAATTGGAAGAGCTTGATCATGGTTAGACAATATGAATCAAGCCAAATTATTTCATGGGGTTTTATCATTTTCTTTTCTATTTTTATACCCTCTTTTGATTTTTTGTATTTTGATTTTCTTTTCTTTTCTCTTTCCTTTTCCTTTTCCTTTTCCTTTTTCATTTCTTTCTTTTTGTGATTCATTTGTAGAATAAATATTATTTACAATATAATGCAACTAGAAGAAAACATTATAATCACCAGGTGATCCTATGAAACATAGGGTTATAATAGTGGCTCCACTTGGGGATGGTGCTCTCCTTGTGAGGTGCCAAGAATTCAACTACCTGTTTCCTTGAATCTCCTTCCTCAGTGTTTTGTCTACATCCTAATTTTCTTTATTCTGATTGCAAATGTGGTGATCCAGATTAGTGGCTTAGGGCCTTCTCTTCGGGCTTCAACCATTTGATCAAAATCACCTCACACATGACATAAAATAAAAGTAAAAGTGGTTTGTACAATGGGATGAGTGACTAAGATATTCATTCTAGTGGAACATAATGTTTGAGCATCCTGCCATTTATAGGTCCTCCTGGCAGGTCTGCTCTATGACTTTCCTTGAGTAAGAATGCATTGTTTCCTCTATATGCTTGGATGATGTTATGGCCTTTCCACAAACTGTCAAACTTTCCATGCTTTCCCTTGTCCTCATTTCTTGAATCCCATTTTAGTACCATATCACCCAATTCAAAATCCTCCTCCTTGGTTCATATGTCATAAATCTTCTTAATGCTCTCTTGGATTACATGTGTCTGGTTATACACCTCCTCTTTGGACTATTGGAGTTGGATCATCTAATTGATTCTCCTTTGAATATCATTAGTCTCTGCCTGTAATTATTGCAACAAATTCATAACAGGAACACCCAAAGAGGCGGGGAAAACAACCTCAATTCCATATACCAGTTGATATGGGGACATACCAATTGGTCTTTTTGTGGTTATCCTGTCAGCCCAAAGTGCATAAACCAACTTGTTGTGCCAAGATTTCTTATTTTCCTGCAACATCTTCTTTATTATTTTTATCAAAATTTTATTGGAGGACTCAGCCAACCCATTTCCCTGAGGGTAATAGGTAGTGGAGTGTCCCAAAGTAATCTGGTACTTGTTGCAAAATTCTATTTTCTTTTTTTATCTGAAGGTTGCTGCATTATCAGTTATAATCTTCCTAGGGCATCCAAAACGAGAGAGAATGTTATTTTCCAAGAATTTGATAATCACAGCCTCTGTGGCTTGCCTGGAATGTACAAATTCAATCCACTTTATGAAGTAGTCTATAGCTGTAAGGATCCACCTATGCTAGCCTGATGAGGGTGGGTGAATCTTGCCAATAAAATCTAAGCCCCACTGTTGGAATGGAGCTTCCATAGAAATAGGTTTCAAGGGTAAAGGAAAATTTTTCCTTTTTCCTTGAAAGACTTGGAACTTGTGATAGGAGGTTACCTTTTTATGAACATATGAAAACAAGGTAGGCTAGTAAAAACCAGCTCTAAGGATCTTCTTAGCAGTAGTCTTCCAATTTAAATGCCCGCCACAATCTCCTTCATGGAAATCTTGCAATGCTTTGTCAACTTCATCTTTCAATAAATAATTAAGTAAAATGCCTCCAACATATTTCCAGTAAAGATCTCCATTCAAAATGAAATATTTCAAAGATTTAAGTTTTAAGAATCTAGCTTTAGTCTTTGTCAGACTAGGAGGATCTTGTAAATTATGCAAGAAAAAGATATGGTCTATGTACCATGGAGAATTTGAGAATACCTATTTGACATGTGGAGTCGCCTTCTCTCCATGTTCATCCACTGTAGCCAAATTGTTTATATCTAAAGCATGAAAATTTGATTCAGCCATCAGTTTGGCCAAACCTTGACCCTTGATTAGTTTAGTTGGTTTGATTTCTATATCATATTCCAGAGTCACAAAAATACATTTCCCTCTCCTACCATATGTGTTATCCCGAGTCAGAATATATTTCACCACTGCATTTGGAACAAAAGCAATGGTATGTGAATGGAGAATGTAGACTCTAATTTTTTTTTTTTTTTTTACCAAGGCAAAAACCTATTTCTCCATTATGTTGTAGCTCAACGCAACATCTGTCAATGACTTGCTGAAAATTTCTATAGGTTGTTCATGGCCTTCACTATTTTTCTGCAAAAGGACCGCTGCAATGGTGTGTTCAAATGCAAAAGAGAATAAATAGAAATATTTATTGTAATCTGGATTGATTAATACAGGGGTTTGTGTAAGTGCATGTTTTACTTGCTCAAAGGATTGTTTAACTTCTGTGTTCCACTTTATTTTTGTATCTTTTTAAAGCATATTTGTAATGTTCCTGAGGAGTTCTACCAAATTGGGTATGAATCTTCTCAGAAAATTTATTTTTCCTATGAAGGATTGCAATTCCTTAATGTTCCTATGATGGTCTAACTTTTGGATGCCCACAATTCTGCTAGGGTCTATCTTGATTCCATGTTTAGAGATTATATTCCCTAGCAGTTTGCCTTCTTCTACACCAAAAAGAGTTTTCTTGGGATTTAATGAGATCCCAAACTTTCTGGACTTTTCAAACACTTGTCTGAGGTGTTGTAAATGTTCTTCATCTGATTTTCAGTAGACAATAGCATAATCCAAGTATATGACTATAAATCTAACAATATCATCCACAAAGGAAATGCCCATTGCTCTTTTTAAAGTGGTAACAATATTCATCAAACCAAAGGGAATTTTCACATACACAAAAGTTCCCCAGGGTGTAGTGAAAGTTGTTTTCTCCTGGTCATTAGGGTGGACAAGGACTTGGTTATAGCCAGAAAAACCATATAGCAAAGAGATCCTACTGGATCCAACTACCTTTTGTAAGATGTAATCCATTTTAGGCAGAGGATAGTTATCTTTAAGGGAAACCTTGTTGAGGTTTCTAAAATCAATGCAAAACCTGATTTCTTCAGTCTTGTTTCTAGTAGGCACCAGATTGGAAACCCATTTTGAAAATCTCAAGGGGACTATTATTTTGGCATCATACATTTTATTTATATCTTTTTCTATTAGGGGCAATAACTTTGGATTGATTCTTCTAAGTTCCTCCTTGAAATTCTCATGTTCTTATTTTATTGGGATTTTGTGTTGTATGATACTGGTGTCATAAGACTTTAAATCCTCATAGCTCCAAGAAAATACCTCTACAAATTCCTTGAACAGTTCAATATATTTGTGTTTTTTCTCAGGGGTAAAGATTTAGATAATTTAATCATTTTTTGTTTTTCCTCTGTTCCTATATTACATTCCTCAACCTCCTTTCTAGTAGGTTCAATTTCAGGATTTTTTTCTATGTCATTGAAATCAAACAATTCTTCTAAAGGAACCAAACCTCTAGGTAAAACATTATTCTTCAATTGTAAAATATCTAAGTCTTCATCTTTTTCATTTATTTCATCTGAATCTACTTTATTTACACTATCATTTTCTAAGTCTTATTTATTTACAGTATCATCATCACTATCTACATCAATATTTGTACACTCAAAATAATTTTTAGACAACATGAAATATTCAATTTGTTCATCATTGCCAAATACTTGCCAGTACATGATATTGTCTGGGACGGTTAGCCTACATTTCACCTCTACTGTGTATTGGAAATTTGGATGGAAAGGTATTTTACATGTGGCTGCCGAAGTAGCCAATCCATCTGCAAGTATGTTCTAGCCTCTGGGAATTAACTGCAAGTCAATTTCAGTGAAACATTGTAGAAAATCCAAAACAACATTTCTATAAGCTCTGAGACTAGGGTGTTTGGCAACATACTCACCTTTAATTTGTTTGATGATTTGTTTAGATTCACCTATTACCATAGTCCTTTTGGCACCAAGTTTCTTCAACAACTTCAGGCTGAGCAACAATGCTTCATACTCAACTATGTTATTAGTGCACTGGAAATTTAATTGGTAAGAGTGAGTTTTTGAATACCTTGCTTTATGATTATGCACCTACACTCCAACTCCAACTCTTTCTTTGCTGACAGTTCCATTGAAATCCATACTCCAGGAATTATCTGTTGATTCATCAACTTCTCTTGTCACTGTTTTACTTTCCTCAGGGGTTGCTTTACTTTCCTCCAAGCCAGATGCATCATCTTCCAATTGTGCAATTTGATTGTCTAAGTCACCATCATTATATAAAATGAAGGATTCCAGGTCAGAATGAACATAGTACAAAGGATAGTTATGAGGTTTCTCTTGATTGATGACCATGTATTTCATTAGAGTCTCTCTGTACAATCTTCTCTGTTGACCAAACACAAGAATTGTGACATAAGTCATATCTAACTGTAAAGTTACTTTTAACTTGGCACCCCATGATCGAGATAATAACATACCATATTTCAAAGGAATGTCTACAACTACAATAGCCATCACCATGCTTTTAGTTTGGATTTGTGCCAAGGTAATAAACAAATGTTTAATCATACCTATACATTTAACCTTGCTAGAGTCAAAAGAGTATAAGTCCTTGTAAGGCCTGGTGATATAAAGCCCCAACTTCTCCATCACAGCCTTGGGCATAAGATTGTGAGAAGCACGTTTTGGCCCTCGACCAATTTTTGGGATAATCTTGGTCATGTTGACCTATTTTGGGACTTCGACATCTTGTTGAAGATAGAGCGCCAGACGAAGCGAAGATTACGAAATCTTGGCCCACTTTTGGGTTTTTGGGAATATGTAATGGGAAAGGGATGTCGGTCCGTGGGTTTACCCACGCTTAGGCCCACTTTTGTAATGTATAAATAGATATATAGGAATAGAGAGATATATGATGTAAGCTAAGTGCTAATAGATTTTGTAAGAGCTCTATGCATGACTATAAGAGGCTTGCAGAGCTAAGTGCAAGTCGTTGTAAGGAGTTATGGAAGGCTTTGTGCTGTAGCACAAGGAAGAAGGATCTAGCGAGCTACACAGATCTGTTGGCCTATGAAAAGAAGGTTTTTGGTGGATCTGTGCTATAACCGATTGAAGACACTAATCCGTGTGTCATGCTTTGTGCTTCGACTTGATGTGTTTATCCCTTCTTTTGTTAAGTGCTTTGATATATTTAGATAGATCTACTTATGCTTTGTGCTTCTTAGAGGTGTGTGAATGTTAGATCTGACATGTATGAAGGTGCTTAGTGCTGATTTACTAGATCTGATCTGCTTTACTATTGCTAAGTGTTGAAATAACTTAGATATAAGTAAATGTTGCGATGCTTTGTGCTATATGCGAAGTATAATAAGGGTTGAATATTGACGAATGATCGATGCTAAGTGCTCTGTAAGTGATATAATCAAATATCTGTGTCCCAATTAAGGTTGCAAACACCTGAGTCTTGCAACCACCCCTGCCTCTACCTCGGGTGAGAATTCATCTGCTTCACAGGTGTTGCCAAAAGGGCCGATAGTGAGGGTTTTGTTGGTGCGCTCTTATAGCATTGAACTTTGGGTCTGCCCCTGTGCCAACAAATAGTTCTGTTGTCGGAACATGAAACTGTGATTACTGGGAACTAAAGAAGAAGAATCTTTGTGCAAAGATTTGATCTAAAACCGTGGAAGATCTGTGCGTAGATATGCTTCCCTAGTGCGCAACATCCTACTTGACCTGTGAAGCTTTGTGCCAAGAAAGAAGGTCAGATCTGAAAGAAAGAAGGTCATATTTGAAAGAAAGAAGGTCAGATCTGAAAGAAAGAGGTCAGATCTGCAAGAAAAGAGGTCAGATCTGAAGAAAGAAGGAATATCTGAATGTTTTGTGCTCTAAGAATGGTAAAAGTGGAGTTTTCTGATTAAAAGAGGTAAGATCTATAAGCTCTGTGCTCCGATAAAGGTAAGAATAGTTAAAAGTTTTAGATCTGGAAGCTTTGTGCTCTGTAGAAGTAAGATAAGTGGAAATTTTTGTTTCTAAAGTATGTATCTAGGTATGTTTAATAGAGTCTGTCCTAGCTGGAAAACTATACCACTGATAGACGAAAGAAGGTTTGGTATGAGTAGATCTGATAAGAATAGTGATATATATGTTATACCTATGCATAGAAAGAATGTTTGGACTAACAAATGGATGCAGGATCCTAGAAAGAATTTGTTGTAGGTTAGCTACCATGATCCTAGTGCACAGTATAGAAGAGGTTGGGGATCATTTAAAAGAAAAATAGGATTAACCCTCTGTTACAGTTGCAGAAAACTGGGACATCTAGCTAAGGAATGCCCCGGTGGAAGGCCTAGTTGTCTTTGTTGTAAAGCTCTAGACCATGAAGTATTGGATTGCTCCAAAATGATTGCTAAGCTTGAAGGAATGAATCTAAACCAAGAGGTAGCTCCATAAATAGAAGAACCCCATAAAGAATCAACAAAAGTATTGCTACAGATGAAAGAAACCTTGAATGACCACCGCCATGTTAGGTTATCAGAGATATTTAAAGAAAAATAATGCATCGAAGTAAGAATAGGGGACTTCGACATTGATTTTGTTCTGGATAAGGAAACACAAATGAATATCATGACAGAGAGAACTTGGGAAGCTATAGGGAGGCCTGCTATGATTCCTTCATTAGGAGGAATAGGACTATTCAGAGGAAAATTTGTAAACCTATGTGGAAAGCTCACATAGATATCTATGAATGCCAATGGAACTTCGACGGAAGAAGATTTTGAGATTATTAAATTTGTTGAAGACAACACCCTGTTTACCATGTTACTTGGAAAACCTTGGATTGATAGAGATCAAGCTAGACTAAAGGAAGAAGAGGAAGTTTTGGAACAACAGAAAGAGTTACAAGAATTCATGACCAGAAGGATCGCACAGTTGATTGAAGAACAGGAAAACATATCGAAGCTATTTCGCACTAGAGACCCTGATGTCGAAGCTACAAGAATATTGGAAGACCCTTAGAAGACTGAAGTACCTATCCCAGACAAAGAAGAAATATTACCCCTGAGTCCTAGGAGAGAACCTCAACAACGCATAGTGACTATGCTAAAATAAGATAGGAATTAGAATGAAAAAAGACAGATCGAGCTGAAGATTAATGGAAAGAAGGCTAGAAAGATAAGTGAGAAGAGGGATAGTATTGAAAAGCTATAGAAGGCCCCAGAGGGGGAATCGTAGAAAGAAAACTTGTAGAATGGAATCTTTGCCGTTATATCAGAACAACGACCTATGACACTTCACCGTGGCGAAGTAATATAGCCATTGAGAAGTATTATAGCCGTTAGGCCCAATACATCTGTTTAAATGATGCTCCGAACAGCTGGAAAAACATTTATGGCTCGCCACCTGACCATTGGACCGCACCATAACGGACATGACAAGAGTTAATGGAGCCTCATACCCGTTGCAAGAAATCTGTTGCCAAGTTTCCTATTTACCCTGTCGTGCCATGCACAAAGAACACTTTTTCCAAATCAAGAATTTGAGCTTGCAACCTTGGTTAAGATTGTCCAGTGATCATTATGCCCTTAATTTCCATATTATTACTGTATCTACATTACTTCGTGAACCCGATATTATTAACCCCAAGCGCGTATGTTCGAATAGCTTAGCGCACTTGAAGAATCTGTGAAGGAAGTACTCACTGATCTCAGGACTGAGAAAGTCATGTCGAAAAGAAGGATGTCTGTAGGTGTGCAAGCATCATCTAAAGGAGGAGTCCAAGCTTCTCCATCAACTGCTCACGGAGCAGGAACTTCCAAAATCATGACAGAGATGAGAACGAAGCATAAGGATGATCTTGTGAATGCTAAACTGATCCCGAGCATCCTACCTACCTACATTCCACCCCTGAGTGGTGCCATTAATCGGGATAGTGTGCCCAGAGACTTTGAGTACCCTTTAGTCACGACGTACCTACCCAAAGGGATACGTGCAGTTTGCGCTGACCAAGACAAGATTGCAGCGTTGAAGTTTAGTGACTTCAACCTCGGCGACAGGAAGCTCTACAACATTTTCGCTCCATAGAAGTACCTAACGAAGACAAATGGAAATAATTCAAAGATTGTCCCTCAACCATGGACCCATAACCTCACGCAGTCTACCCTACTTAATGTTATGAAGATCCTGCACTTCGAACAACATCAAGAAGTGAACGCATGTGTTAAGTTGTTGTTATCCTGTTACCATGGAGGATATTTATGGCTGAACCGACGTATCACAGTGGATCTGACATTGATCAATCAGATCACAGGCTTAAGCATGCAAGGCCCTGACTCGCAGGATTTTTATCCTGGAAAAACCACGGACATAGAATTAGTGCAGAAGATTAAAGAAACGTATGACGATGTTGAGAAAGGAACGTGAGGCTACAAGGTATCCTCTATCCATAATGATGCAGTGCACCTAGCCTGTCAACTAATTTCTAGGAAATTAGTTCACAAGAACTGGCCCACCCAAGTCACTGGATTCGTAGTAGACCTCGCAGGAAAGTGCGCAGAGGGTGTACAGATGAATTGGGCATAATACCTTGTAAACCAGCTAGAGCTTGATTGCAGGGAAGTGCAGGACCAAGGGTATGAATTCCATTTCAGCTAGCTTTTCATACTAATCACATTCATTGTTGAACAACTGAGAGGGGGGGTGAATTAGTTGTTACCGTGCTTAAACAATTATGCTTCTTTTAAAATATTTACAAGGAACTCAATGATGATCACAATAATGCAGAGAAATAAACAAAGACACATTCAACATCAGTCACATATATGAGAAAGACAGAGACAGATAATTCCTGAGGAAACCCATACAGGGTAAAAACCTCTTTTTCTTTATATGATAAGTCTTATCTACATTATTTACATTATCATACATATGAGCACCAACTCATTGTGAGGCTACAACCTCTATTTTGCAAGCTGCAACTTGCTAAGAGCACCGACTCTCTGTTTTCTCTGGCACCACTAGAAGGAAGCACCAACCCCCTGGTTTCTCTAGCACCAACTAGAAGAAAGCACCAACTCCCTGGTTTCTCTAGCACCAACTAGAAGGAAGTACCAACTCCCTCTATTCAAGCACCCACTTGAACCTTTGAGGACACCAATCCTCCCTAGCACCTCCCAACCACCCTGAATAATAAATTCTTTGTTACTGAAACTTATTACATCGATATAAAATAATTCAATGGCTTACCAGCCCTGTTGTTGTTCTTCTCTGCTGCTCTGCCATGTCTGCATCAGTGTCTTCTACCTTTTATACACTCTACACCATATCCCTTTGATGCAACCTTCCTCTAACATGCATCTCTCCTCCTGCGCTCTGCCTCCTTGCTCACACTTGAATCCTCTCCATGACAACAACACATCTCTTCTTTGTTCATCATTCTTATAGTACCTGTGCTCCTTGTGCATGCAATATTCGCAATGCCTCTGCATGCACACTCCGTGCCAAATTCCTCCGTAACTTGAGTTCTCTGTCTGATCATCATCATGACTCTTCAGCTTCTTTAGTCGTTTTCCACCATGCGTCCAACATCACTGGGTGTTCTGCTGAGATTTCTCAACCTCTCTGGCAGTTGAGACTCCTTGTATTCTTTGGCGCAATCGAGCTTATGCCTTCCTAAGTTTGGGGTGCAAATGAACCTTTTGGATATGCAGCGAGAAAATCTGGATGGCCAGAATTTGTGCTCCTAGATCTACGGTCGATATTGGATTCTGGAGCCCCCTTTCCATTCTACCTTTAAGCGGAGGGGGGGGGTCCGGAATGGTGGGGTATTGATGAAGAAACCCACTCCTGTCATGTCACCTTTTGTATCGTTCTCCACCTAACCGTGTGACAAGGCTCATTCTCTTTAGCCCCTCCTCGTCCTCCGACATCTGTCCATCTCCCGATTTTCAAAACTCCGAAGTGGTGTAAATTTGTTGACGTCACACGTGGATTGACACGTGTTGAATACTGCCACATGTCACTCTGATTCGTGACTTACATGTGCCTGAAATGTTAAATCAGTCTGACACTTGTCATTACCTGGTTCTGCCATGTGTTCCTAGCTGACGTGGTATGCTGACATGAGTCGGATCGATGATCCAGATCACATCTTGCTCTGACAGTTCAGATTCAGTTGGGATTTCACACATCGCGATTTCGACACTCTTGACATTCAATTTTTTTGTCACTTCAAAGTCCCGATCCACGAAACTTTGTAATGGAGTCGTATCAATGGTCCAGATCACATATTGATATGACAGTTGCAATTATGTCGCGATTTCGCATATCTCGATATCAGGATTCTTGATGTTAATATTCTTTGACATCTCCAACACTCGATCCTCGAAACCCCGAAATGGACTTGGATCAACGGTCCAGATCTAATCTTGATTCAACGGCTACGATTGAATCACGATTTTGCATATCGCGATTTCGACATTCTTGTTGCAGTGTTTTCTTGTATCTCCATGTCGCGATTCACGAAACTCTGATATGGAGTTGGATCAATGGTCCAGATCAGACCTTGATCTGACGGCTTGGATTATGTCGTGATTTCGAGAGGTTAGGGAACCCCGTTCGTTTGACTCTCCAGTCAACGAAATGTTGATCTGTGTCCACGTGTCCTGCTTGAATATGGACGATCCTCCTTCTTTCGGGATTTTGTGAGCCCTCTACTCCTTGCACTTTAAAGATCATGCAGGTTCTCCTCGATCCAATGGTGGTTGGACCCTGCACTTGGATCTAATGCCCGAGATCTATCCTCCATATCTACATGCTCCTCTTGTCTACATTGAGATCTGATGGTCATCGGGAATTCGGGATGGGATCCAACGATCACTGATGCTTCTCCTCCAAGCTTATGCATCCTCCTTACTTGGAAGAATTTCTAAGTGTCAAAGGCCTCGACCTTTGATCCACCTGTGATCCTAAGTACGCTATCTCCATTGAGCTTTAGCCACGAGTTAACCTCATCCTTGGTGCACACCTATGCACTGCATTCGAATCTGTGCTAATTCCTCCTGAGCTTACTTTGTTCCTGTTTTTCCATCGATGCCCACTCTGATCCTGCCATCAATGACAAGCGCATACTGCCTATAAATCATGCCAACCATCCTCTGCACTATCTCTTCTGATCTTCTCGATCTTGATCTGCAGTGTCTTCCCAAACTACTTCTGATACCCATCTGTTACATTCTTCCTATACTCATGCCATCTTCACTGTTGTACTTGCCATCAATGACAAGCATATGCTATATGTTAAACATTTTCCAACAATCTCCCCCTTTGGCATTGATGGCAACTAAGACACCCGAATTCTATTCTCCCCCTTTGACATCAATGTCAAAGAAGAGACATACTCCCCCTGAGCTATTGCAGTAATTTTAGGAGGCATTAGATATTCAAACAATACAAAACTCCCCCTAACAAGATGGACTCTTTAGGTGTGAAACGAAATGACACCCAACTTCTGTCTGAGATATTCAAACGGTGTCTTGGCTAGGGGTTTAGTAAAGATGTCTGCAATTTGTTCTGTAGTGGGAATGTAATGG
>SNQJ01S0109849.1:17689-28026 GCA_010110895.2 Picea sitchensis
CACCAAATGATTTCATGAAAATGAGAAACCAACCAAGATATTATTTGATGAAGTATTGAACACATTATTCAAAATAGTCAAACTTGTTAATGAGCAAAATAATGAACACATAATCATAATTTAAACAAAAGTAAACATTTGGTAAAAATTAAAGTTTTTGTTTAAATTGAGATTTTTATGCTCGTTTCTAAATTTTGACATATACTCTTGTAATGAATGTTTCATACTATAGTGAATGTCTTAATTTTGTCTCAAATCAAGTCAAGGCATAGAACTATTTGAAAAGGTTGATTTTGTAGCTCATTTTAATTATCAAGATTCTAATAGGGGCCCTTTAAATTTTGTAAAAATATAGGGGGAGTTGTTGGGGCCCAATAGGTTTGAACACCTTGAGGAAATGTATAATGATTATCCCGATTTCAAGGAATCATACGAAGCATGTGTGAATCCCGTGCTGCGAGATAGGAGCCAATGGACAAATTATATGATTCAAGAGGGATTGTTGTTCAAGGGAAATCAATTGTGCATACCAAAATGCTCAATGAGGGATAACATTTTGAAGGAAAAATATAGTGAAGGATTGGCTGGACATTTCGGCCATGATAATACATTTTCATAGTTGAGAAGTTCATACTATTTTCCAGGTATGAGAATAGAGGTGATAAAATTCATGAACATATGCAAAATCTGCCAACATGTAGAAGGAAAAAGATAGAACACTAGATTGTATCAACCATTTCCCATACTAGAGAGGCCTTGGGATGCAATAAGCATGGATTTTGTGTTGGGACCACCAAGAACGCAAAGAGGATGTGATTCCATATTTGTGGTGGTGGATATATTTTCAAATATGGAACACTTTATCCCATGCCACAAGACCAGTGATGCAACACATATTTCGAATCTGTTCTTTAAGGAAGTTGTGAGACTTCACAGCCTACCCAGAAGCATTGTCTCGGACAGAGACATAAAATTTGTTGGCCATTTTTGGAGAACACTGTGGAAGAAGTTGGGGATAGATTTGTCCTTCATCTCAACTTATCACCCGCAGAAAAATGGACTGACTGAGGTGGTAAACAAAAGTTTGGGAAACTTAACGAGGAGTTTGGTCACTGAGCACCATAATCAGTGGGATCAGATTCTGTTGCAAGCAGAGTTTGCATACAACGACTCACTAAACAGGAGCATTAGGAAGAGCCCGCTCCAAATATTGTATGGAATGCAACCCAGGGGAGTATTTGAGTTGAGCGAATTGGAACAGAGTGAGATCAGAAGAACTAGAGAAGAATATTTTGCTGCAGAAATGAAGAAGCTCCATAGCCAGATCAGAGGGCAGTTACAAAGCTCTAACCAAGACTACAAGCGCAGAGCTGATCAACATCATAGAGAACTTCAATTTGAAATAGGAGATCAGGTTCTAACAAATCTAAGGAAGTAAAGGTTCCCTATAGGGACATATATTATCCAGGTGGATATCAATCACCACCCACCTTTTCCAACTGGCTCAAAACAATTTTCTGGCAATTTTGACAATTTACTATTTTTAGCAGTTTTAACTGCCGGGGCCATTTTGAGGGTCTAAATGAAGGTTTTTCAGGATTAGGATTCTCTATGATATCTAAAGGAATTATGGATCCCCCAAAATTAATATCCTCGATGATACCTTTCCAACGGGCTATCATACACCTAAAACATAGATTGTATGCAAAAGTTACAACCCCGGGAAGTTGATGTACTAACTTACCCAGATGGGGCCCACATGACTTTTGGCGCTTCATCTCCTAGGGTTAGGTTTTTGGATGTATAGGGTTTTTGGAATTCCTGTTTATTGTAAAAAGGCCTTCATATCCTCACTGTAATGATCTTCTTGCAAATGAGCGCAACCATCACATCTCTTATCAGAGATAAGACACCACCATTCCAACAAGATTGTTTCCGCTGCATTTTATAGTCTCATCTTATTTCCTTATTGAATAGAAAACCAATTTTACTGTATCTTTTTTATTTTGTGTTAAGAACCTGTTAATAATCTGTAGTCATTTCATTCTGCTCATAAAATCTGGATCAGTGGTATCAGAGAGGTCTACTCCTTATCATCTTAATGCATGTCCCCAACAAGGTCAGAGTACAAAGAGTTGAGTCTCGAGCTTGTTTCTATTGAGGAAAAAATATCTCGCACACCCAAGTGACCTATCATGGAAGGAGAAAATAAATATGACAGGATAGGAGATCCTTAAAAACTATTTTTTGAGGAAGCTCCCACACAACAAAGGAATGCGATGATGGATAGTTCCGTGCAAATCCTTCGGCGACTACCAACAGATGACTCATCTTCTTTGAGCGGAGGTTCCGGCCCCATCAAGGTACAAATAAGCTTTGATATTCCTATATTTGAAGGTTAGATAGACACATATGTTGTAGATAAGTTTTTTAATATACTAGATAGTTAATTTTTTGTCCATAACTTTTCAAATAGAGAAAAGATTACTTTTTCACTCCTCAAATCCATTCCCCATGTCAAATATTGGTGGGAAAATTTCTGTGAGCAAAAGGAAAGAGAGGAACCCTCATTATTTGCAGTCACGACCACCTAGGATTCCTTCAGGGATGCTATTAAGGAACAATACTACCCTGTCAGAAGTTATGACAGCTTATATACCAAATGGACCACACCGCGGCAAGAAAGAGACCAAGCAGTGTCAGATTTTACAAATATCTTTCATACCTTGCACACCAAGTTGGGTATCAAAGATTTGGAGCAACGTCTGGTGCTCAAGTATCGCGGTGCTATGCATAGATACATCCATACCAAAATGGAATTTCTAGACATCTCATCCTTGGGCATGACCTACCGATATGCCATCAAAATCAAGCAGAATATCAAACAAAAGATGTGGAAATTTGGGCCTGGGAACTCCTCACAACAAAATCCAGGAAAGGGCAACCCCAACCCACAGAAAAAAGGAGAGAAAAAATATGGAAAGTATCAGGAAAACTAGTCCAAGCCGCAAGAAAAGGACACTGGAAAGACAAAGAATGATACCGGGAAGTGGTGCGACTTCCATAAGAGCCCTTGGCATAACACTTATGACATCCTCTCAAAGCAGTCGCTAGTGGCCAAAGTGAAAGCCTCTGAATTAGATGTGGGTTTAGACTCTGAGCCAGAACTATAAATGGGAAGACATATCATTGATGCAGAAACCAGTGCCACCGTTTCTACCACCAAGCTCCAACCTGGTGAACCAGATGAGCGAGAAGAAGGAGAACGCCTCTTCCATTCACATATGTGGGTAAAAGGCACCGCGCTACACTTCATCATTGATAGTGGTAGCCAGAAGAACCTCATCTCAGCAGAGGTCATCAAGCGGCTGGCCTTGCCTACAATGCCGCATCCACAACTCTACACCATTGGATGTCTCCACCAAGGAAGCGATCTCGACGTCATCCAACAGTGCCGACTGTCGTATGACATCAAGCCCTTCAAAGACAAGATATTGTGTGATGTTTATCCTCTCGAAGTTTGTGATGTTTTTTTGGGTCAAACTTATTTATGGAAACATCATGTTGTATATGAGTCTAGGCCTCATAGTGTTATTATTACTTTGAACAAGAAATTGTACAGGATACCTGAGGCAATCCCACTTAGTGCTATTTCCTCAATATCTGCTAAGAAATGAAAGAAGTTCATCTCTAAGACAAGGAAGTTTATCTTCTTCGTGATTCGCTCTCAGAATAAGAGAAAGATCACAACCACATCCAGGGTTTCTGCATCGGACCTCTCCACACAACAAAAACAAGTATTTAAGGTTATGGAAGAATACTCAGATATCTTCTCCTTACCTACTGGGGTACCTCTGCACTGCCAGGTCAAGCACCCCATCGATCAGACCCCCGATGCAACGCTACCCAATGGGCCAGTCTATCACCGCTCTTTGTTAGAAAATGAGGAGATCAAGTGATAGATCCAAGAATTGCTCCACAAGGGGCACATCTGTCCCAACTCATCACCTTGTGGGAGCCAAATCATGTTGGTATAGAAGAAAGATGGAACCTAGCGACTCTCCATTGATTACTAGGCTCTGAATAAAATCGAAATCAGAAATTGGTACCTGATTCCCCGAATAGACAACCTCCTTGATAAACTCACGGGAGGGCAAATACTTCAGTAAGATTGATCTAAAGTCTGGCTACCACCAGGTCCCGATAGAACAGACAAATGTATGGAAAATCACCTTCAAGTCAAAGGAAGGGATTTTTGAATGGTTGGTCATGCCCTTTGGTTTGACAAATTCTCCATCCACTTTCATGAGGATGATGGACAATATCCTGCAACCATTGACCAATAATTTTGTAGTGGTGTATCTGGATGACATTCTAATTTACAACAAGACTTGGTCCGAACACTTGAAACATATTCAACAGGTTATGCACACCCTGCAGTAGCACAAGCTATATGTCAACTTGGAAAAATGCTCCTTTGGCATGGATAGGGTCCATTACCTGGGATACATAATTGATCAACATCGCATACATGTGGATCCAACCAAGATCCAAGTGATCCTTGACTGGCCAGCCCCAATCACACTCACTGAGAATCGGAGCTTCTTGGGCCTTGCGAATTTCTACCGTAGGTTCATGTTGGGATTCTTCCATATTGCATGGGCCCTCGGCCAAATAACCAGGGGTGGTGGTAAGGAGAAATTTGCGTGGGTCTAGTCCCAACAACAAGTGATTGATGATTTGAAGTAGCGCTTATGCTCAACCCATGTACTTTCACTACCAGACCTGCAAAAACCCTTTGAGATCGAGACACATGCTTTATACTATGCGGTGGGCGCCATTCTCATTGATCATGACCACCCTATGGCCTATCATAGTGAGACACTATCAGATGTTGTCCATAAGTACCCTAATTATGACAAAGAAATTTAATCCATTGTGCAAGCCTACTGCCAGTGGAGACATTACATTCTTGGGAAGGAGACAATCATTCACACTGATCATAAGCCACTGTAGTTCATGCAGACACAAGGAAAATTAGATAATTATCGCCATCAAAAGTGGTCGACATACTTGCAACAATTCCACCTCAACATCAAGTATAAAACAGGAAGCACCAATCACATCACTAATTGCCTCAGCAGACTACCAGTCATGGAACTCACCACGGTGCTAGAATCCTATGGCCATGAGATCTTTGGATGGCCCTAACTCTATGAGACATACCCAGACTTCAACACCACCTACCAAATGTTGGGTGCAAATGCAGTTGTCAATAATTTCCATCTTCAAGATGGGTTGTTTTGTCGTGTAGGCCATGTTTGTGTTCCATCAAGAGAGCGAGCGAAGATGATATAGGAAGCCCACTATAGTAAGGTGGCATGCCACTTCGTCATTGAAAATATAGTGGAGATGCTAAAAAAACATTTCTACTGGACAAAACTTCGACAAGAGGTCAGCAAGTATATTAGGTCTTGCACTGCCTGCGTTATTTCCAAACCAACCACTAAGAAGCAAGACTTGTACACCCCTCTTCCTACTCCTGAAAATCCACGAGAATCCATATCAATGGACTATATGTATGGCCTCCTATCCACCAAGCGGAGAAATGATTTTTTTTTTTGTGGTTGTTGATCATTTTTCTAAGATGGCGATTTTGGTTGCTTGCAAGAAGAACATCACAGAATAGGCCACTGGCAAGCTCTTCTTTGAACGAGTTTTGGTAAATTTTGGAATCGCATAAACCATTGTCTCAGATAGTGAAATTTGATTTCTCAACACATTCTGGTCGAGCCTCTGGTCATTGCTAGACACCAAGCTCATCAAATCCACGACTTTCCACCCCCAGACAGATGGCCAAACTGAGGTCGTAAATCAAATGATTGTGCATATCCTTTGCATGTATAATTCAAAGAAACCTCACACATGGGATGAGAGTCTTCCCTATGTCCAACATAGCTACAACTAAGCCTTGCATAGCTCAATCGAACACATCCCCTTTCAGGTGGGGTTGGGATTCCAACCATTGGGTCCCATAGATGTTGCACTTCCCCTTGCGGTCACCTCGACCGAATCATCTTCTCCTCCAATTGAAGCTGACAAAGCTAGCCAGTTCATTGAGCGAATCCAGCACATCTACCAATAGGTTCAGGATATCCTACATAAGTCAAATGAAAAGTACAAGAAGGGCCATGATCAACATCGGGTGCCACATAAGTCTTAGGTGGGTGACAAAGTTTTGGTTTCACTTGCAGAAAGATTTTCCCACTCTGTTATGGGTCTCACACCATAAAAAAGGCTGTGGGGGATAATTCTTTTGAGCTCAACATTCCTCCTTTCCTTGTCCCTCACCCAGTGTTCAACGTGGATCTCCTTCTCCCTTATTTCCCACCATTATTGGACACCTCAAACGTAGAAGAACAACTGACACCAACAGAGATCAAACCTTATTGCATACAACAATCATCCAACAATAAAATTGTGGACACACAGATCAAGGGCACTGGACAACAAAGGATCCAGATTTACCGAGTCGTCAAAGCTAGGCAACTCCTGCATCAAGGCAAGTGGCTCACCCGGGGCCAAATTCAACAGAAATTTCCTCATCTGATGGGAGAACTTAATGCAATGGATAACATTGCTTCCTAAGGAGGGATAATTGATCCAAGTGGATATCTATGGCCACCCACCTTTTCCAACTATCTCAAAACAATTTTTAGGCAATTTTGGCAATTTACTATTTTTAGCAGTTTTAACTTCTGAGGCCATTTTAAGGGCCTAAATGAAGGTTTTTCAGGATCAAGCTTCACAATAATATCCAAATACATAGTTGATCTCCCAAAATGAATCTCCTCAACGATACCTTTCCAATGGACTATCATACACCTAAAACGGAGATCGTATGAAAACATTACGACCACGAGAAGTTGATGTACTAACTTACCGAGACGGGGCCCACATGAATTTTGGCGCTACATCTCCTAGGGTTAGGTTTTTGGATGTCTATGGTTTTTGACATTCCTTTTTATTGTAAAAAGGCATTTAGAGCCTCATTGTAATGATATTCTTGCGAATGAGCACAACCATCATATCTCTTGTCAGAGAAAAGCCGCCACCATTCCAACAAGCTTGTTTCCGCTACATTTTATAGTTTTAGCTTATTTCCTTATTGAATAGAAAACCAATTTTACTGTATCTCTGTTATTTTGTGTTAATCACTTGTTAATAATCTATAGTTATTTCTTTATGCTCATAAAATATGGATCAATCATATTAGAGTGGTCTTCTCCTTGTCTTCTTAATGCATGTGCCCAACGAGGTCAGAGTCCAAAGAGTTGGGTCTCGAGCTTGTTTCTTTTGACAAAAAAATCTCTCACACGCCCAAGCAACCTCTCATGGAAGGAGAAAATAAAGATGGCAGGATAGGAGATCCTTTCAAATTGTTGATTAAGGAATCCCTAATGCAACAAATGAACGAGATGATGGATAGTTTCACACAAATCCTTCGGCGGCTACCAACAGGCGACACATCCTCTTCGAGCGGAGGCGCTGCCCCCTTTAAGGTAGAAATAAACTTTTATATTCCTATATTTGAATGTTAGATAGAACCAGATTCTACAAAGAAGTGGTGGAATCTACTAGAAGAGTATTTTTCTATCCATAACTTTTTGAATAGAGAAAATATTACTTTTGCGCTCCTCAAAGTCGTTCCCCATGTCAAATATTGGTGGGAAACTTTCTGTGAGTAAAATGAAACAAAGGAACCCTCATTATTTGTAGTCACGACCACCTGGGAATCCTTCAGGGATGTTATTAAAGAACAATACTACCCTTTCGGAAGTTATGACGACTTGTATACCAAATGGACCACACTGTAGAAAGAAAGAGACCAAGCAATGCCAGATTTAACAAATATCTTTCATACCTTGCGCACCAAGCTGGGTATAGAAGATTCAAAGAGACATCTGGTGCTCAAGTATCGTGGTGCTCTGCATAGATACATCCAGACCGAAAGGGAATTTATGTACATCTCATCCTTGGGCCCGACCTACCAATATGCCTTCAAAATCGAGCAGAATATCAAACAAAATACACGACAATTTGGGCTTGGGAACTCCTCACAACAAAATCCAAAAAAGGGCGGCCCAAACCCATAGAAAAAAGGATAGAGCAAATATGGAAAATATCAGGAAAACCAATCCAAGCCATAAGAAAAGAAGTGTTGTTCAGTTTGCACAGGGCTTGGTTTTTGTCATTAATGTCAAACTTAAATCATCCATAAGACCGTGAGAAGTAGCTGCACAGTTCTCGAGAATTCAGAAGGAGTAGATCTGAGCGCAGGGCCCGACCGTCGTCAGATCCAGGATAATCTGCATGTTCTTTAAAGTGAAATGTGAATAGGGATTATAAAATCTTGAAAGCAGGAGGACCATCCATATTCGAGCAGGAAGATATTATAAAATCATGAAAGTAGGAGGACCGTCCATCTTCGGGTAGGACACGTGGTCACAGATTAGCTTTTCACTGACTGGAAAGTCAAAGAAAGGAGGTGCTCAAGCCTCTGATATTGCGATACATGAAATCGCGAAACGCGAAGTCCCGATGAGATCAGGAGCGTTTGATCATGAAAGACTATGGGCCATCAATTGGAGAAAAGTGGATTTCAGGGATCACGACTTGGAGTGTCAAGACACTTCATCATAGGAATTTCGAAATGCCGAAATGCGAAACACCGAAATACTGAAAGGGACACACGTCAGATCATTTCGGGGATCGCAACTTGAAGTGTCAAGACACTTCATCATAGGAATGCCGAAATACAGAAATGAAAAACGTCGAAATACCAAAAGGGACACACGTCAGATCATTTCGGGGATTGTGACTTGGAGTGTCAAAATAATTCATCACAAAAACACCGAAATGTCGAAATGCAAAAACGCTGAAATGCCGAAATGCCGAAATATGAAAGGCTAAAATGCCAAAAGATGGAACGTCAAAATGCCAAAACACTAAAAGATGAAATGCCGAAATGCTGAAATACCTTTTTGGTGTGGGCAGTGGTTACCACCGATGGTCATGTGAGAGGGAGGAGCTAGCATGAAGCTAAACTCTATTTCAGGATTTGTAACTTGAAGTGTCAAGACTCTTCGACACAATATTGTCGAAATGCGAAATGTGAAATGAATTTCTATCAACCTGTGGTCACGGCTAATGGGCACATGGTTTAGCTCATATGTATTGCTGAAGCGCTTGAAGGCTATTCTATGCTAAAAATTCAAAACAAATGCATGTTCATCGAATAGTGCTGGTTAAATATTTAAATTGATCGTGTGGATACTGTTCTTCTTGATGCCTTGACCAATAATAATCATTGTAAGATAGTTATTCAATTATTGTAACTGAATATTTGAAGTCCGAGGGTTCAATTGTACGCTTTGAATGTATAGGGTAGTAATAAGTGAAATTTGGAAGAAGGCGAGTGAGTGTAATGGAATCAATGGTATAGTCGTAGCTCTAAGGTAAAATTCATTTATGTAAATGAAGATAAAACTGAAATAAAATCATACAGGGACAGTGAGAAGAAATAATGAAGATATAATAGAGATCAAGGGGAGAAGAATGGAATCTGATATGATTATTTAAAAAAAGAGGACTTGAATGTTGAATCCTTTGCTAGAGAAGATAAAGAGTTGGTTTGTAGGTTCTTAGTGACAGAGAAGGATTTCAGGGTGGTAGGGAGGAGCAAGGGGAGACTGTAAAAGTCTCCTATACAAGTTGGTGATTGTACATCTGGGAGTTGTAGCTTCCATTCAGTAGGTGCTGAAGAAACAGAGGTAGCAGCCTCATTTGGGTTGTATCTCAGATAAAATAAGAATGTAAAGAGGAGTTGGAGCTTGCCTTTCATTCATAAGAAGAAGAGGTTTTTTCCTTTTGGGTTTCCTCATGAAAAATCACTGTGTCACTGTTTCATTTATGTGATTGTGTATTTATTGGTTAAATGTATTACTACAAGATAAATGTTAAAGGCATGATTTATTGATTAATAAGTAATCTTCTTTTAAAGTGAAAGAAATTTTATACAATTGATTCACCCCGCTTTTTCAGTTGACTTATCCTGTTCAACAATTGGTATCAGAGCAGGTTACTTCAAGATATTAGTTTAACCACTGGAATTTTTTGATCATTCATAATGGATAAGAAGTCATGATTTACAAAATATGGATTGCCTTTGTTTGATGGTCATAATTATGCTTTTTGGAGTATTAGGATGAAGTTGCTTTTACAAACTCAAGGAGTAGATATCTAGCAGGCTGTACTAAATGAATATAAAGTCCCAA
>SNQJ01S0109851.1:8001-27915 GCA_010110895.2 Picea sitchensis
GCTAAGGGTAAAAATAATCCTAAGCTACTGATTGTTCAAACAGAGATTCAAACACTTGAGAGGAATGCTTCCTATCAAAGGAGAGGATGACTACCTCACCTTTAAAAAAAATTAGCCTGTACAAGCACGTGACTGTCACTCAAACAACATGTGTGCGAACGCGCGCTGAACAACAACAGAGGGTGTGTACATGCGGGCTGACCTTGTACAGGCCGCGTGTATATCTAAACTCTAAGAAAAAAGATGAAAATAGACAGACAAAAACCAGGAAGAGACCTCTGGTATTGACAACTAGGATCCCTTTAAGGCTTGGATACTCTTTATAACAGAAAAAAAAATAATGCAAGGAAAAAATAAGGCAAAAACAATCTAAGATAGGACTGTTAGTGAACAAGACTCAGACAGAATTCTAGAAAACCCCCTGAGAATATGTGATTCTGACAGGGAAGAGGAGGACTACCTCTAAGGTTCTCTAAACTCCTACACACTACTGCTACCTATACAACTAGCATTCACACGCGGTCTCAAAGAGGATAGGGCGCGGGTACACGCGTGCAGGCCTTGTGTAGGCTGCGTGTACCTCTATGGGTCTCGAAAAACACAGTCAGGCAAAAGTCATGGAAAGATGGTATGGAAAACCAGACTCCCTTCTAGCTCAGACTTTACAGAAACGAAAAGAACAGACAGGCAAGAAAAACTAGTCTTTAAACTACACAAAAACTAAATTCCAGGAACCCTAGAGATTCTCCCCAGTATGGTTGCCAATTCTATTGTTGGGGAAAAACACCCTACGGACTAGCAAATAGAGTTCAGACTTTGCATGTAGATATGACCGAATAGAAACTACTTTCTACCTACATCCTTAGATTTAAATCCCCTTTTCTTAGTAAATGCATGGAAAGATCCACCTACCTTGTTACCGGCGTTTGATGTAGATCCTCTGTTGTGCTTGATTACTTGTTCGCAATACTCCTTCCAAAGATGACCTGCATTCAAGACGAGCAACAACTATACATGCATACTACTTATATACTCACAGGTTAGAAATCAAACATAAACTAATCAAATCATAAAAAGTTCATGAATTGGGATGGGAAAAGCATTCTCTTTATTACTTAAAATGAGTCAACTTTACAAAAGCTGAGACCGCCCACCGCTCCTTGAACCTGATCATGGGCTCCTCTTCTTCTGTCCTTCAACTGCTTTGCTTTAAATCTCCTTTGGCATTAGGAAAGGCTAAAGGGTTGGGACAATAGAATACTTAAATGGGCAGAGTTTCTTTGCTATATTTTTCCTCCTCCAAATGGTACCCCTACCCCTTCTTTTATAGGCTAGAAGGAGCTAGGTATTTGGACGAACCCTCGGCCATACATGGCTGGGAGTTTCAATTAACTCACCCATAGCTTTTTGTTTTGTTGGCAACTTTCCTTTTTTCATGCTTTTGTCTGTCCACGTGGGTTGTTTTGGTTCAGCCAGCGTGTACACGCATGTAGTAATGGGTTAGGGCACATGGGCCTTTACACAAGAGGAATTTCAAAGAGTTTGTTCAACAGAGTTTTTGCAAAGAAGGGATATGAGTTGGCCTGATGCCAGGTAAGCATGTGTGGTGCAATTTAGGGTTATAACACCTTTTCTCCAATGATGTGTCCCAAGTAAAGAACTTATGTCATTCCAAACTCACATTTGGACTCTTTAGTGTACAATGATTGTTCTTCCATGATAGACATAATTTGGTCCTCATGCCTAAGGTGTTCCTCCCACATCTTGTTGTAAATGAGCAAGCCATCAAAAAATACCAACAAGTGCTTCCTCAATTGTTTGTTGAACACATGGTTCATGCAAGATTGGAACATGGTTGGGGAATTGGTTAACCTGAAGGGCATCACCAAGAACTCATAATGGCCATAATGACATCTGAAAGATGTTTTTGACATGTCCTCCTCCCTCATCTTGATTTGATGGTAGCCAGAACGTAGGTCAATTTTTGTGAAATAGACAACTCCATGCAGTTCGTCTAGCAACTCATCAATCCTTGGTATAGGATACTTGTTTTTTATTGTCTTTTTATTCAAATCCCGAAAGTCAATGCACATCTACATAGTCCCATCTTTCTTCTTAACCAGCACTACTAAAGAAGCAAAAGGGCTAGAGCTCGGCCTAATGTGCCCCATGTCCAAAAGTTCTTTGATGGCTTTCTTTATCTTGTCTTTATACTTCTTTGGATTCCTGTATGGTGTGGTGATGATTGGTTTAGCTCATGTCTCTAGCTTAATGATATTCTCAAACCCCATGTCTGGTGGCACCCCTAGAGGAATCAGTCCAAACACTTTGTTGTGTTTGTCAATGATCTCTTGGGTCTCTGGAGTGTAGTGAACCTTTCCCCACTCATCCACATGTGCCGTAAACCTGCATTCAGTTTCATACACGATCTCCTCTCTCCTGAAAATGGCTTCCATCCTCTTGGTCATAACTACCTTGGCAGAATTACCTGTCATGCCTTGGAGCACTACCTTTCGTCCACCCTCCTCTGTAAAAGACATCTCCATGGTCTTGTATTTGGTGGTGATAGGTCTCAATGTGTTGAGCCAATAAACTCCAAGGATTATGTTAGTGTTCAGAAGGTCCATCACATAGACGTCTTGTACAAATTCATGCCTACCCAATGTAAGCTTCATACCTGAAATGTACCTATCACAAGGCATAGTGCTTCCACCTGCTACCTCCACCTTGAACCCTTCAAATTCCACTATGGGTATATGCATCCTTCTCAACAATTCTAAGTCAATGAAGTTGTGAGAGGCTCCGCCATCAATCAATATTGATACTTTCTACCCCTGAAAGATTCCTCTCATCCTAAAGCTGTTAAATTTGGACACCTCGTTGATAGATTCCAAGGGGGATTTCCCCTCAATTTTATTGTCCTGTCCTATGACCTCCTCCTCTGTTGTCTCTGTTGTTTCAACCTCCATGTTCTGAAGTTGGTCGTAATATTCCTCCTCCTCATTGTTTGAGGTCACCTCTATGTAGTGCACTTGGCCATGGCCCATGCACTTGTGTGATGGGTTCCAGGGTTATTTTCATGTGAAGCAGAGTTTATTTATCTCCTGGTGTTATCATCCATTATTCCACGGCCCCTATCAAACCCCCTTGGTTCATTGGAGGTCTCTCATCTCTTCCTCCGGTGTTAAGAGGTGACCTAGGTACAAACTTTAGTTTGGCAACTGGTCCTATGTACCTTGTTCTCCAAATAGAATATTGTAGGTTGGTAGGCTTAAAAGACTTTACCCAACCCTTCAAGGGTTCCATCAACCCTTCAATGAAAAGCATCATAATTTTGGTTGGTGATATATATTGTACCATGGCTACTAGCCTTTGGAATTCTGCAATGTATATCTCTGTTGCTCCTATTTTTCTGAGTTGTGTGAGCTCCCGGAAGTGCATCTCAGGATCCCCCTGATCAAATCTGTCAATGAGTCTCTGAGTGAACTTGGTATAGGTCACTATCTAATTGTGGCCTAGTGTGGTGAGTCCATGATACCACCAGTCATGAGCCTTTCCATCCAAATACATAGTGGCAAATTTGATGGCTTCCATCTCCCTCATGAAATTAAGCCACAGATAAGTGTCCAGCTTCTGTACCCATGCATGTCCTGTCATCTTGGTCGTACCATCAAAGTATTGGATTTCAATCTTCCCTACTCTTCATTCAAACTCATAAATTCTCTGTTGGTTTAGCCTGGGCTTGTTTTTGAACTTGAGTTGGCAATATTGATCCAGGGACATATGTCTCTGAATTATCATATTGAAGCCATGGTACTCCCTAGTACACGGTTCCATCTACTCAACAAAGTCATCCACCTACTCCTCTTGCACCTGTTCATCTATAAATGTGGGCAAGTATGGTCTAGGGTTAGCCCTCCTACCCATCTATCCATGTGACGTACCCCCTCCATGGCTTCCCTCGGACCTGGGAGCCTTTTCTGGATTATACCTGATTTCACCACGGGATCCACCTACCTCTTTGCTTCCATACGTCTCAGGTTCTTTCCCATGATTATTCATCTACATCAATAGTTGAGTTATCATCATCTAGTTTTCATCAATCTTCCTCAGATTCTCATCTACCTTCTTCAAGGTCTCAGTGATTTCGGGTTGTTCCCTCCAGTTTGTCTCCTAGATTTCCTGTAAGTGATGGACCAGTTTTCTTTCTGTAAGGTTTAGGGTTTTATGGAATTTGGCTTCCAGTAAGACAAGCCCTATGTCTCATAGTCATCACTTGAACCCTCCATTTCGGCTTCTGTTTCACTAGCTTGCTTCTTCCTTCTACCCATAAAGATACCACTATACCTCTTCATGCGCTAATCCTCACAGGTTTGGAGGATCAAATATCTGATACCACTGTAATGATCCCAAGACAATTTTTTACTTGGAATCACTAACCAACCACTGATTTGATTATTAATTGTTGTGTATGCAGGTTGGCCATGAAAATTTCAACCTTACGGTTTATTCGGTTATTTAGCCACAAATTATGCAAGCATCATTGCAATCATATGAATAACATCAATAATACACAAGATACGAACCACAATCAATAGCTGAACTTTATTATAAGAAAGAAAGAACCTGATACAAATAGAGAAGCAGATATGGAATAGCTTCAGATAGCTTCAAGACAATAATAGAGCTACATACAAAATGCTTCCGGAGATACAAGTCAAGCCTCCCAAAGGCTGCAATAGAATCTGAATGCTCAAATGAAAACTAAGGTTTAAGCCTAACCCTCAAGTTATTGGTAAGACTCTCCTAAATACAATGGAGACCAAGGGTTCATCCCTCCTAAGGATGAAGACCCCGAAACATTTTTGAAATCCTCCCAATGATAGATCAAGGCAATGGTATCCACCTCCTAAAGTATGGAGCATTAACACTGAAGCTTCCTCCTCAAACTACAGAAACCCTAAATTGGTACGACCCTCCTGAAACCCTAAATATGGCCAATAGTATGACCTAGCTGAATATGGGCTCTGAATCCCCTGAAACTCTCTAGGATGATAGATCGGGAAACCACGAACCCTTGAGAGAAGTTTCAAGATCATATCTGGCCTATGGCCTCCTAGATCTAAGAAACACTAAATCACCAACTCATCCTCTTCCTCCTGAAATCACCCCAACCTATAGACAAATGATAGGACATGATGATCCCTCAAAGAAACCCTCAAACTGATGATAAAGGGCTTGCTAGCAAAACCCTAATGCTAGAAACCTCCACAACTTCCCCAATATGTTGGATCAATCTCTTCTTCAACAAATGGTGTGCCCCTACAAGAAAACCAGTACTAGTATGGCCATGTTGGTCCAACTGGTATGAACCTACTAGTTCTCTTGAATATATGCTAGATGTATAATGGTGTGGGAAGAGTATTTCATCCTCGAGACCAAGCTTGGAACAAGGTGAGTGGAATATTTCACCACTGAGTTGTTCACTAGGGTTTGTATTATCAAAACCCTAAAAAATGTATGCTCAAGAGCATCAACAAGAAAATACCAAAATCCAAAGTGAATGAGAGGTGCATCCTAGCCTTCTCTTTACACTTGTTTTTGTTTCCTTGTTGAGTTAAGTTAACCCGTAGGGTTAACTCCTAACTCAACCTCCAACACTTCTATTTCTTCATTGAGCTATATTTTTAACTCTTTTTACCTTTTCATTAAGTCAAATTAAGAATATAACATTATTTTGGTTGACTTTTCCCCTCAGTGTGAGACTATGGCCTAGTGGGGATACCTAGACCACTAATTCATCCCAAACCTCCTCAGGAAGAGGTGGGGGACATTACAGATCGCAATATTCCTCATAGCACCTGGACTTTCTAATCTATGCAAACTACAAAAATGATCTCTCTTCTATAGGGTGTCATCATCAACAACAACAAAAACCAAGAACAACAACCATGACCTCCCTTTTAAAATCATAATACATTCTACTTATAAAAAACACGGACAAAACCCTTACAAAAATCCTAACCCTAAAAGGATTAGATTTTTCCACTTTTTATTTGACTCATTCATGGTTGGTCCTTGATCCAACCATTCTCCAAGTCAGTGCTTGTCCACTTTCCAACTACTCTGCAACATTTTGTCCACTTTGTAACTGCTTTTATCGGCATGGGTTTTCCTCTATTTTTGGTGCTTCTTTTCCTTTATTTCTAGTGCACTCCCTTATTTTTCAGTGCTGCTTTGATTCCTTCAAAACTTCCTTGACTCTCCCCAAAATTGGCCTGTGCCAACAGGACCCCAACACTAACATCGTGACTCGTCCTAATTCACTCATAGACTCCTGCATATTTTACTTCATGTTCCAATGCTTCATACATCTATGCTATATGTTGGCATTGCTCCTTATCCTACATGCTCTTCTCTGTCATGGATTCTACCATATGCGTTGTGACTGGAGATATCAATATTTCTCCCCCTTTTCTAACTTTATAGTGGGACGGAGAAAATGACAATTGTTCCGCATTAACAATTTTCACTTTTTCCTACACGCTCAAATTTTCTACTTGTCGACTATTTTCCAGCGCGCAGTGTCTTCGACACTGGTTTTTATTTTTGTCTTTTTGTTACATTTCTTCTTTTTATGGATTTGTGTCTTTCTCTCTAACATCTACTATATACAATATGTACAATCATACCTTCTCTCTTTGTTTTTAGCTCAAGTTTTTAGGTCGACTGTCTTGATACAACTTCAGTGAAATTTCATTCACCAATCCTCTGAGATTATTCCCTGCAAGATCTTTTAGTTTCACAACACCTCCATTTGTGATGGCCTCTACCTGATAAGGCCCTAACTAGCGCATCTTGAATTTCTAAGGTGCTCTAAATACCTATTGTCATAGAGGAGAACTAGATCTCCTTCCTTAAATATTTTCTTCTTTATGTGTCTATCATGCTAAGCTTTGTCCTTTTCTTTTTGTACTTCCCAGTGGAATCCTGCTAAAATTATGTATTCTTCTAGCTCCATCAACTGATCCAATATTTCATGTGCAACACCTTCTTCTGTCATGTCAGTGATTGTTGAAATGCATAGACTAGGTACTAAATAATCCAATGGAACCACTTCTTCCTTCCCATACACCAGTCTAAATGGTGTCTGTATTGTAAGCTTCTTGCATGTAGTCCTGTAAGCCCATAATACTATTGATACCTTCAAATCCCAATCGTCACTATTCACATTGCAAATCTTTGTCAATGCATTCTCGATAATCTTGTTAATATATTCTACTGTACCATTTACCTAGGGATGGTAAGGTGTGCTCTTCTAATGATGTATCTCAAATTATTATGTCATAGCTATGATTGTATTGTTAATGAAATGGGTTCCCTGATCACTCAACAAAATTCTAGGGCATCCAAATCTGGTCACCACGTTATCAAAGAGAAATTGCATTGCATTTTCTTCGATGTAGTCACAGTGATGATGTATTATGTCACAATGATGATGTATCTGGCTCCTGATATCCTTTCTGGTGGGTTAATGGGTCCAATGAAATCCACAACCCATTTATCAAAACCTGTAAAGTTACTTGGGAAATAAGTGGAATTTCATCCCTTCTGGATGGTTTTCCCACCCTCTGACAAAAATCACATGTCTGATAGTATTTCTTTGCATCCTTATGTACTGTAGGCCACCATAATCCTACACCCAACACCTTCTATGTTGCAGTATTTCCTACACAGTGCCCTTCATCTATGCCTTCATGTACTTCTGCTAACACCATGGAGTGTTCATGCTCCATCACACATCTTCTCAAAATTCCATCTGCACCTAACTTGTATAAATGACCTGCAATCAGTTGATAGTCTGCAATGCGCACTACCAACTATTTTTTTTGCGTGACAGTAAATTCCTTGGGATCCATTCTTGTGCTCAAAAATCAAACAATGTCAGTAAAATAATCATCAGCAATATGAACAAAAAATAAGTTAGCATCAAGAAAATTCTCCTCCAAGTTCCGTAGATCCTCTCCATTAGTAATTCTTGACAGATTATTTGGTCCTACATTCAAATTCCTTGGTTTTACTATGATTTCAAAATCAAATTCATGGAACAATAACAACCATTTACACATCCTACCCCCCAACACTGGCTTGTTAACTAGGTACTTCAATGTAGAATGATCTGTAAACATCGTAAAATATTGACCCAATAAATAATGTATGAACTTTTGTAAGGCATATACCATAGCCATACCTTCCCTTTCTGTATTATTATAGTTATGCTCATACTCAGATAAATTTATAATAGCAAAAGATATTGGGTGATCAATGTCTCCTTCACCTGGTTGTGCCAAAAATTCTCCAAGTGCAATGGATGAAGCATCCACATGCACATGAAATTATTTTCTCCAATCTGGAAAGCTCAAAATTGGTGATGTCACCATCTTCTCTTTCAGTATGTCCAAACTCTCTTGGCATTCATCATTCCACTGAAACCTGATGTATTTCTTTAGTAACTTCTCCATGGGTGAAGTAATCTTTTTCATATCCCTTTATGAATTTCCTATAGTACCATGTGTGGCCCAATGTTTCTCTCAAATGGCGCACTGACTTTGGTGGTGGTAAATTGAATATAAAAACAATATTTGCAAGGTCTACTATCAAGCCCTATTTTCATACAATATGTCCAAGTAGGATGCCAAATGATGTACTGAATATATATTTCTTAATATTGAAGTAAATCTAACATTGCCTACATCTCTCTAACATTAACCTCAAAATTTATACATGGTCCTTCAATAAACTGAATACTGTCCAATCATCCAGATAAAATTCTAAAAATTTATGTATAAATCCTTGAATGCAGGTACTACAACTCTGGAAAATATCCTTGGTTCATTATTTTAACCAAATTACAATACTGTGTACTTATATGACCCCCACTCTGTTTCAAATGTGGTTTTGTACCTATCCTCTAGAGAAATTTTAATCTGATGGTAACCTGGAAATCCATCTATGAAAGAGTATACTTCTTGTCCTCCCACGTTATCTAAAGCCTCATCTGTAAATGGAGTAGGAAAAGGATCATGCATGCATGCATCATTTAATTTCCTCATTTCTACACATATCCTAATCCCTTCGGTCTTCTTTTCCTGGACCACCATTGGACTAATCCACTATGATTCTTCCACGGGTTCTATGATTCCTGATTCTAGCATTCTGTCAATTTTTTCCTTAACTTTCTTCTTATAGATGGGGTTTAATCTATATGGTCTCTTTCTAACTATCCTTGCATCTAGTATGAGGGGTATATTCATTTCTCCAAGTTATCCTGCTACCCCTTTCATCTCTGAAAATGTGTCTGGGAATAAATCACTATATTTGAGCATTAATTCAGTTATTTTTTCCATTGTCTCATTGTCCTAGTAATCTCCAATGTTGACTATCTTGGGTTTCTCTTTTGTCCCAATATTGACCATTTTAATGTTCATTGGTTCAGTAAATTATTCTTATTGTAACTAGATTCCTTCCGGCCCTCTTTCTCCTTCCCCTTATAATATATGTATGTCATGTGGGTTGTCTTTGTTGACGATTGCAGCTATGTGAGACATTCTCGAGGACAAAAACTTGAGACAGAGCCCATGAGAGGGGTGTGTGGTTCCTATCTGAGACAGAGTTGGAATGTAGAGAAAGCCTCCTCCTTATAGAGAGTTGAGAAGAAATCTAGATGATTCTCTTATGTAACGCAATGAGAAAGGAGATTTGATGAGTTGGACGTGCATGTGCCTGAGCACAAGGTGAATGTGTGACATCCCAAAGTGCTAGGTGAATCATCATGAGAACATAAATGAAGATGATGTATTAGCCTCCTATGAGAAGAAGAGTTGATGAGAAACTCCAAATGACTCTCTTATGTAATGCAGTCGGAAAGACGATCTATTGAGTGGATGTGTCTATGGACAAGCATAGGTGAATGTGATCCTAGTGGCTGAGCACTAGTCAAGAAGTGGTTTTTCTATGTAATGCAGTGAGCTAGAGATACGTACATCCCTATGGATGTGCCCCTAGTGGATGAGAACTAGTCGGTGTATAAGATACCTTGCTATATTTTTCAAGAGTCAGACCTTCCTGTAACCCTAATTGTAATGTAAAGGGTACATGTCGGCCCCACCTTAATCTGATTAATAATTAATGTAAAATATAATTAATCTGGCTAATATTAATCATATTGTGAGCTAGTGAAGTCGGCCCTGTTTTTCCAATATACACTTTTGTTGATAGGTTCAATCCAGTATAATTAAAGATAAATTCCCCATTGATGAATCATATCTTTCAGGTCAGTTTGGAAATTTCAGCAAGTACACCTTCTTGGGAAAAGTGTGCACCTCTCTTGGGAGCTAGTCTTATAGGATTTGAGTAGGAAATTTGTATGCTAGGTTTCATTGGCAGTGAAGGTATTTCTCTTTAATAATATATAAAAGGATTTTGGTTGGGTTTTATTCCCTTGTTGAGAAGGGTTTCCCAAGATACTTCTTGTGTTCTTGTGCATGGTGTTTCTTCTTGTGATATTGGTTGCGGCAACATTATTGGTTATGGTTAAGTTAAATGCTAAAAATGGAATGAACTTCATGCTTAACCTTACTTATTGAACAATTAACATTGTATCAAAGCATAGGTCCTAAAGAACCCCTATACAAGCATTCAAAAGGCTAAATCGTTCTCCTTCTGCAGTTTCCTACGACCTATAAGATTTTTGTAGAAATCCATACGACCCTCATTTGATCAGCCCTCTCACCCCTTTATAAGTGGACATTGGAGATAAAATTTGGACCAAGATGTATGACCCTCCTCAGTTCATCTCCAGATACCTTCAAAATAAAATTTCGAGGATTTTGAGTTTTTGGTCCTAGGGTTTCTAGGGTGCCGAAATTTTCTGCAGAATCCTGATCTTAGATTTCTGCAACTTCTTGAAGAAACATTTTCTCAATTCAACAAGAATTTATGTGACACTATCAAAGTTTATTGTTGGCATTCATAAGCCCAAAAAAATACAAGGTTAATAATCCAACTTAATCATTAGGTTTTCCAAATCTAGTTGGTGAGAGTTTGAAGAAACCAAACAAATGAAGAACAGAGCCTTAGTAGAAGATAGGCTTGATGGAGCAAGAAACTTCAGCTCCTGGAAATCAAGGCTTCAGGTCACCCTTGAATAATATGACCTTTTGGATGTGATAATTAAAACTTTACCATCCATAGCTACATATGTAGAGAAGAAGATAATAAAGGAAGAAGATGTCAAAGAAAGAAAATTAATCATCTACTCAATGAGAGATCATCTCTTACCTCGTATTTCCAACCTGAAGATATCCTATGATATGTATGAAGAATTAAAATAAATGTTTGAAAGTGACAACACCCTCAAAGATCTTACCTTTAAGAGCCAACTTCAAAGTACCAAGATGACGAAATGTGGCACAGTTGCTATCTTCCTTATGAAGATAGCATAGATTAAAGAACAACTAGAAACCATTGGAGAAATCATGTATGATAGAGAAGGTGTCTTAACCACTCTCAATAGCCTTCCAAAATAGTGGGATCCTTTTCTTTACAGTATCAGTGGAACAAAAAGTCTATGGACATATTGTACTCAAGAAGAACTTAGACTTAGAAATAGAGGAGTGGAAGACTCCTCAGAAGAAAATCACTCTCTTGCACTTCATACAAGGCCCAAGACTTACAGTTAAAAGACTGGGAGGATGCAGTTTGAAGATGAAAAGTATGACGGTGACGGTGATTTTTCTTATTTTACAGATACAGTTCCAGCAACAGATCCAGCTCCGGATATGGTTCGCTCTCTTTTACTATTTATAGAAAATATGAAATATATTTATATAAGAACATAGTGACTAATAGATAGTATGAACATGAGTAAGTGAACAATGACTAAACCCCAAAATAATCATCATGAACTGGAGAAGGAAAGAAATCCCCAGAAATTGAAGAAAGTTCTGAACATTCTGGAAGTTCAACAACGAATCAAAAGGAGGAAAATTCAAAAGAATTTTCAGAAAAAACATTCAAAGATGAAAATTATTCATCAAACCCAGGTTATAATCAAAGGAGAGATGTTTTAGAAATTCAGTGCTTTAGATGTGACAAATATGGACATTATGCAAGAAATTGTCCAACCAGGAAGAAGGGAAGACAATATGCTTATATAGCTGACATTTATCTAGATCCACCTCAAAAGAATGAATATAAGAGTGAGGAGAAGTACTTCCTCTAATCTAAAACATGAATAGAAACCCATGTAAATAAATTCATCTCTAATTTTATAGTTGATTGCATTTTTTTAATAAATGAAGGATATCATCCCTAGTATGGGAGCCCTCAACGACTTGGACCATTATCCCTAGTACGAGATTCCAAACCATACTTGATTGATTATTATGTGAGACAAGGAGAGATGTTGTCTTCAAAGAATATATACCCCTTTTAAAAGGACCCAGAGAATATCAGATGGAGATTGATAGTGAGACAATACCTTCTCCCCCTTCAACAGTCCAGAGGGAGACAAACATTATTCCAACTAATCCAGTTGTTCCAGTTGGTATGCCCAAATATATTGTAGTAAAGGCATAAAAATTCATGCCTAGGACTCTTCTAGAAGGAAGAGAAACATACAAGTCCCTCAAGGGACACCTTGAGAAAGAAAAAGAGTTTTTTTTCAAAGCTATCCTTCAATCATGATCCACTTCATTGAAGAAACAACAAGACAAAAACGTATGGCAAGATACCATAATAGAAGAATACCAGTGTATCTTAAATAATGATGTATAAGATATTATTCAGAGACCATAAGAGAAGTATGTGGTAAATTCCAAGTGGAGTCATAAGAGAAAGCATGCAACTGATGGAAGTGTTAAGAAATACAAACCTAGAGGATTATCACAAACATAGGGAGTTGTCTATGATGATACACTTGATCCAGTAAGAACGATACACTTCCATATGTACTACCATACATGAGTTGGAAACTATATCATATGAATGGATTCTTGATGAGTTTGGGTTTCAGCAAGAGTGTTGTTGATCGAAACCTATATTATTACAGTGTTGGTGATGAGAGCCTGATTTTGATGACTTATTTAGAAAGCCTTGTTGTTGAAAACAAGTAATCCTTTACTTTTGATTCCAAGATGAAGGATCTAAGTATGATGCTATACTTTCTGGAAGTATGACAGAGAACCAATGAGATTTTCCCGAGTCAAGGAAAATATACAATGGGAATATTAAATAAGTTTAGTATGACAAAATACAAAAAACATCATGATAGATTTGAAGAAAATGAATGATGATGATTCATATGAGATTGATCCACAACTAATTGGATCATTGATGTATCTGGTTAACACCAGACCTGATTCATGCTATGTGGTGAATATTCTTAGCCAATCCATGAGCTAGCCTAGACAGACTCACTAGAGAACAATAAAGCATGTATTGATATATACACGAGGCACAATTTGATATGGTCTAAGATACACCTCCAAGTGTTAAATTGAGTTTGCAGGGATATGCTTATACAGATTGAGCAGAGATTACAGTGGACCGGAAGAGCACATCTGTTTGTTGTCTTACCATAAATTTTTCCATGGTTTCCTGATGAAGTAGGAAAAAAAACTCTGTGGCCTTGAGTACCACAAAAGTAGATTATATAGCATCGAGTGTGCGAATCAGTGTGGCTTCAGTTGCTTCTGACATATTTACTTGATCATGAGACGGATTCTATGATGACAACCAGAGTTGTGTGCCAATCTCTTTGAGAACCCAGTGTTTCTTGATGGATCAAAACACTTGAGATGAAATATCATTATATCAGAGATATGATGTAGAGGAGAATAGTACATATGAAATACCTTCCTACACATGAGAATATTGTAGACATCTTCACCAAATTAGCTTGGTGAAGAATACCTTCCTCGTTGAGAGGGAGTGTTGATGACTATAGCCAAGACAAGGTTCAAAGTACATCCATGTGAAACTTGGCATGATAAAGAATGTCTCCCTAGATGAGAGGGAGTGTTGATGACTGTAGCTATGTGAGACATTCTCCAAGACACAAACCTAAGAGAGAGGCTCTGAGAGGGGTGTATGGTTCCTATCTAAGACAGATCTAGAATGTATATATGGCCTCCTCCTAACAGAGAGTTGAGAAGAACTCCATATGATTCTCTTTTGTAATGCAATGAGAAAGGAGATCTATAGAGTTGGACGTGCATGTGCCTAAGCACAAGGTGAACGTGTGAAATCCCAAAGTGTTGGGTGAATCATCATGAGAACAGAAATGAAGATGATGTATTATCCTCCTTTGAGAAGAAGAGTTGATGATAAAATCCAGATGACTCTCCTATGTAATGCAGTGGGAAAGAAGATATGTTGAGTGGATGTGCCTATGGACGATCACAGGTGAACATGATCCAAGTGACTAAGCACTAGTGAAGAAGTGGTTGTTCTGTGTAATGTAGTGAGCCATATTTATGGACATCCCTATGGATGTGACCCTAGTGGATGAGTGCTAGTGGGTGTATAAGATCCCTTTCTAGTTCAAGAGTCAGACCTTCCTGTAACCCTAATTGTAATGTAAAGGGTACAGGTTGGCCCCACCTTATGTGATTAATAATTAATGTAAAAGATACTTAATATGGTTAATATTAATTATATTGTGAGCTAGTGAGGTTGGCCTTGTTCTGCCAATAGACACTTTGGTTGACAGGTCCACTCCAGTATAAGTAAATATAAATTCCCCATTGAGGAATCATATCTTTTAGGTGAGTTTGGAAATTTCAGAAAGTACAAATTCTTGGGAAAAGTGTGCACCTCTCTTGGGCACTAGTATTCTAGGGTTTGAGCACCGTCTTGTGTTCTAGGTTTCATTGGTGGTGAAGGTATTTCTCTTGAAGAATATAGAAAAGGATTTTGGTTGGGTTTTATTAACTTGTTGAGAAGGGTTTCCCAAGATACTTCTTGTGTTCTTGTGCATGGTGTTTATTCTTTTGATCTTGGTTTTTGAAACATTATTGGTTATGGTTAATTTAAATGCTAAAAATGGAACGAACTTCATTCTTAACCTTGCTAATTGAAAAATCAACAGTCTTCTACTTCTTTATCCTCTGTGACCTAATAAGAGTAAACTAGTTGTTAAAGTGTTTTTTTTATATAATCTTTGTCTATTGTCATTGTATCTACCCCATACTCTTCAAATATCTTATTTTTTATCCCCTATAAGGCTAGATCCACCCATGTATTCTCACTTTCAAATGAAAAAGTCTTAATAAATTTATGTTGCACTGCACCCCAACTCACATTTTCTCTGTGTAGTTCCTGCTCTTTGTACCAATTACTTGGTATTCCTTCTAATGCATGAATAAAGTAATTTGTCCATTCCCCTGATGGTACCGATCTCCATCTGGTGACGAAATCATTTATGTGATGTCTTGGGTTCCTTCTTCCATCATACTTTTGTAAGGATCTATCTTGCTCACTCCTACCAACTCTTATGCGCATCAGTCACTTACATTGATACCAGTCCTGAATTACCTCCTTATGTGCACCCCACCATCATGTATATGTGTCCCTCAATGCTATATCCAACACTAGTAATCTCTGACTATCCAAAACCTATGATTCAAACTCTGTCATGAAGTTTCCTAAATTTTCCTCTTCAGTAAATATGGGAAATTGTCTTACTTCTGTCCCAACCAATCTTACTACGTGTGTAACTCTAGCGTACCTCCTATTAGAGACTGTTAATGTTTAATCCATTATTATAGTTCTTTGCATTTCAATAGATAACAACAACATAAGACAATATCACTGAGAAATACATAATCACAAGAGACACAAAATTTATCCTAGGAAACCCTCTAGGGGAAGAAAACCTAGGAAAACTTCCTTATTATAGATAGCCAATACAATGCCAAGAGATAACTCAAACAAGTACAGAATGTCCTCTCCCAAAGACGCACCTCTCTCTCTCTTCTCCAGTTGTAGCTCCAAAACTTGTCTCTCAATGAAATAATGAGTGTGTGTCTAAGTGAGGGGCTATCCTCCTTATTTATACAAGACTGG
Source organism: Picea sitchensis (assembly GCA_010110895.2). Classification (NCBI taxonomy): domain Eukaryota; kingdom Viridiplantae; phylum Streptophyta; class Pinopsida; order Pinales; family Pinaceae; genus Picea; species Picea sitchensis. Next base: position 24,130 of record SNQJ01S0109851.1, read on the forward strand.
AAAGTGTGGGAGTTTCCTTTCACTGGCAGGGTCGACTTCTTCCAGGGCCGCTTTGATATATTATGGGGCTGACTTCTCTTTCTTCCTATTACAATTACATTATGACCAATCCGCAAAAGGGGATTTGGTCCTTTTACGATAACTGGCATGATCAATCCACAATGGGGATTGATACAATGAATAATATATCAAATAATAATAAGAATACACTTTCTAGTTACATTATTTCAACACCCCCCCTTAACAAGAAGGGTATTCTATAGAAGCATCAGACGAGAGAGTGGCCTTTATCATCAACAACATCGGGAGGACAACATCATCAATATCATCTTGGAACATTAACTGGCGTATCTATAAATCATTAGAATTTTTCTTCATCGGCAACATTGTCATTCTCAAAGGAATGAAATCATCATATACATCAATATGTATTAGTATAAAACCAATACATCATCGTCATCATCACAACACGAGGTTGGATCATCATAATACAAGACTAGCTTTACATCACAGTTGTTAAGTTGGAAGCTCAGTACTCATCTTGCTTTATATCACAGTAATCAAGCTGGAAGAAATATACTAGACTGGATTTACATCAAAGCTTCTCAAGATGGAAGCACAGTACTAGTCTCATCTCAATGCCTTACTTTTCGTCACAACACTCAAGTTGGAAGCAAGATACTAGACTGGATTTATGTCACATCTTCTCAAGTTGGAAGCACAATACTAGTCTCATCTCAACGTATTTCTTTACATCACAACCATTAGGTTGTAAGCAATATACTAGACTAGCTTTATGTCATAGCTTCTCAAGCTGGAAGAACAATACTAGTCTCATCACATTGTCTTGCTTTACGTCACAAAAATCAATCTGGAAGAAAGATACTAGACTAGATTTATGTCACATCTATCAAGCCAGAAGCACAGTACTAGTCAAATCACATCATCTTTCTTTACGTCACAACAATCAAGCTGGAATCAAGATACTCGTCCTTCTTTATGTCACATCAATCAAGCTGGAAGCAGGATACTAGATTGGCTTTACGTCGCATCTATCAAGATGGAAGAATAGTTCTAGTCTCATCACATCATCTTGCTTTACGTCACAACAATAAAGATGGAAGCAAGAGATGTCTCATCACAAAAAATACTCCCCCTTTCGAGGAAGGTCCTTTCGAACTATACCAAGGTTATCTCGAAAGTGCTCAAACTTTACATGAGATAGAGGCTTGGTCAACACATTAGCAACCTGTTCATCTTTGCTAACATACTAGAGATTTAAGGTTCCTCTCTGCACCATGTCACGTATGTAATAATATCGAATATCTATGTGATTCAACCTATCATGGAATACAAGATTCTCTGTCATCTTTATGCATCTCTTGTTGTCACATAGGATCGTGGTTGCTTCCATATATAGGTCAAATAGGTCGGTCAACAACTTTCGAAGCCATATATCTTCGCAACTGGCAAAACATGAAGCAATGTATTTTGCTTTCGTTCTGCTGAGAGAAATGTCAAATTGCTTCCTACTCTGCCATGAGATCATGGCTAATCCCAAACTAAAACAACATCCTGAAGTACTTTTCCTGTCAGAAACACTTCCTGCCCAATCTGAATCAGTGTACCCATTCATTGTGAAATCATGATCTCCATCATAATTGAGACCACAATCTAATGTACCCTTAAGGTACCTCATCACATGTTTTGCATCCACAAGGTGAACATGTCTGGGTTCTACCAGAAACTAACTCAAGTTGTTCACGGTAAAACAAATATCTGGTCTGGTGTTCGTCAAGTGAATCAATGATCCATTAATCTATCTATACAGTGTGGCATCAATCAATTCTGACGAAGTATCGACCAACAACTTTAGCTTTGTTTCCATGGGTGTATTCATGGGATTGCACTCTAACATGTCAAATCTCTTCAATATTTCAACTGCATAATTCCCTTGGTTAAGGAATATCCTATCTGGACTCTACGATACCACAATACCTAAGAAATAGTGCATTAGGCCAAGGTCTTTCATCTCAAATTATGAAGCAAGTCTCTTCTTACATTCAATGATGAGATTTTCTTATCTAGTTAAGAATAAGTCATCCACATATAGCGATAGTATCACTAGATCATCATTCATAACCTTGAAGTAGAGATTAGAATCAGCTTTACTCTTGGTAAATCCCAAGCTTGTCAGAAAGTTGTCTATCCGACCATACCAAGATCTAGGAGCTTGCTTCAATCCATACAAGGCTTTCTTCAACTTCCAAACATGAGAATTCCTATATTCAACTTCAAATCCTTGAGGTTTATATATATACACTTCCTCTTCGATAACACCATTTAAGAAAGATGCCTTTACGTCCATCTGTTGTAACTTCCACTCCATCTTAGCTGCAAGGGCTATGATGGTTCTGATCGAAGTGTATCTGACTACATGAGCGAATGTCTCTTCATAGTCAATGCCTTCCTTTTGAGAAAAGACATGAGATACAAATATTTCTTTATACTTCTTAATACTTCCATCAGTAGTATGTTTTATTTTGAAGAGCCATCTGGATGATACCACATCCTTGCTATTTGGTCTGGGAACTATTTCCCATACATCGTTCTTTATTATGGATTGGTATTCTTTTGTCATGGAATCTACCCATTCTTTCTTCTGAATGGATTCTTCAAAGAAGGTAGGCTCCTTTTCTAGGAGATCACACATCAAATCCATATAACTAGAGAATGGCTTAGGTCTCTTCACATGTCTTGTGGTTCCTTCGGGAACACCATATTTCTCTCCATCTTGAATAAGCTCTCTAGCCCAAACTGGCTTTCTTTTATGGGAGATTGTCATCTGAGGAGGTTCTTGAAACTCTACTACGTCATGATCTTCTTGAATTTCCTCATCATGGGAAGTTACAACTTCCCTCAGTGGTTCAACAACTCTGGGAACCTCCCTCACTGATTCTGCAACTCTGGGGATTACGGGTTCCTCTTCATATACCTCTTCAAGCTGGCATTTTCTCGATTTCTTGAGCACTGCATATTCATCAAAGGTCACATCCCTACTGATCTCAATGTGTCGATGAAATGGTATATAGATCATGAAGGCCTTGGAGACCTCACAGTATCCCACAAATATTCCCTTATTTCCTGAGGGTTCCAGGTTGTTTCTTTTCTCTTTCGGTATATGTATAAATACTGGGTAGCCAAATATTTTGAGATGGCTTACCTCTAGCTTCTTTCCGGTGAACATCTCTTTCGAGGTATTGAACCCAAGTGCACTATGGGACAATCAGTTTTGCACATATATAGGTGTCATTGTTTCTTCTTCCCATAAGCACATAGGAATATCTTGATTGTGGATCATGGTCTTCACAACTTCCATTATCGTTATGTTCTTTCTTTCAGCGACATCGTTTTGTTGAGGATTATCGGGAGTAGTGATTTCCCTCTTGATCCCAACATATTTGCAGAAGTTCACGAACTCTTTTGAGGTGTATTCTCCTCCATTATCTAAATTGAGCATCTTAATCTTTCTTTCAGAAAGATTCTCTATCAAGGCTTTGAATTCCTTGAACTTGTTGAACACTTCATCTATATATTTCAAAAACTACAACCAATTCTTACGAGAATAATCATCAATGAATGATACATAGTATACATACCCACTCATGGAGTGTTAATATTATGGTAGTTGCGGGAGGTATTTACCTCTACATGTGAACCTGACGAGAATAAAAGACTCCGGGAAGCAAGAGAAACCCTAATGAATTGGCTAATAACCCTAGAAGC
>SNQJ01S0109851.1:45392-58156 GCA_010110895.2 Picea sitchensis
GGTTGGCTTGGAATTATTAGCTTGGTTGGAGTGGCTTTGAGATTTTCTTTGTCAAGATAGATTGTGAATATCATCAGATCTATGCTCTCAAAATTCTTGGAGTGAAAGTGTGTGGGGAATGAAGGACGGTTGGAAGGGACCTTACGACATCAAGTCCATGGTTGTAATCTCTCTTTTACATTTAATATGAAACAGTAATATGATTCTTTCCTATAAAGCTTGTTGTGTTTTATTGTATGATTCATTGATCACATACATAGGTTTATATTGAGCTTATGTTATTACTATTACTTTGGTTGGTTACGTTCTTTTACAGGATCATCATTGTATGAATGTTGGAACGGAGCTAGGATGGTGATGGTGAGAAGAAGTGACATTTAAACGGTATGTCACCTATCCCTCTTTAGTTAGTCAATTCAATATCTAAAACTTAAGGAAAGCGTCATGTTCTGGTGTGTTTTGTTCTAGATCTAGGTGGATCTAGGGAGATCAGTTAGTGTCCGCACCTACCGATTTGTCCAATAACACCTATGGTGGGGCAAGGTGCATCTCTTGTTGGGTGTTCTTCACCCCTTGATGTGGTATGGGGTTTTGCAACACAGCCAGGGATGGGTGCTGAACATATTTTTGTGGGGCCTCCTTGGGGGAAGGCGGGGATGGCCGATGTGGTCCAGTACCAGATTCTTTCATCCATTTTAAGTCTACAATTTGGGGGCAATGGTGATTATAATGGCCATACTCACTGCAAAGGGCACAGGGGAAGTTTTTCCAAATATTGTTGTTGATATTTCCTTGTTGTTTGTTGTTATTTCCCCCTTGAGGGTTCTGGTTCCCCTGGTTCTGGTTTCCCCCTGCAGGTTGGTTCTGCTAGGGTTGGTTCTAGTTTCCTCCTGGTCTAACATTATTATTGTTTTGGTTTTTCCCTTTCTTTCTGGCATTGTTCGACTGATGGGACGGATTAACTGTATTCAGTTGTTCAAAATTTTGGTATTGTTGAACGGGAGATGGTTGAACAAAGTTAACCCTAGCATGTGGTTGTCCTTGTGGTGAAGGAATAGGCTGGGGGGGAACAGGAAATGGAAAGTACATATTGTGTTGTGGTAACGATCCATAGGATGCATAGGAAGGCATGGGGGTTTCACTAGTGCTTAGGTTGTAAGCAAAGGTGGAGGGGGTACCAGAATTAGGTTGAGCTACGGGGAGTATTGTGGGTGTTGGCAGTGGTCCACTGGTGGGTAAAGGAAAGGTCAAGGGGTATGATTGTGGATAAGGGGGAGGATTATAATAAGGGGTTTTTCCATATGGAGGTGGATACTGAGGGGTTCCATACATTGGTGGTTGTTGGGGATGTGAATTATGGTGTGTAGTCGTACCAATCAATCCATTCGCTGAGTGAGACATCCTAGGTTTGTCATGGCCGAATGGAATGAGTCTTAGGGCATCAGGTAGTACTATATACAAGTACCCTAACTATGAGTAAATGAGTTTGAACTATTGGGCCTTGATAATGGCTTCTTCTTCATACTGGGGGAAGGTGGCGGCCACATATTTGGCAAGGAGGGAAACAAGTGATTTGAGAAACCAATTGAGACATTATTGTGGAGTAGCTTCATCTTTGCAAAGACTACATCGCCGACGCCATTCGTGAATGTGGTCAACGATGTGCATGGCAGAGGTTTGTTTAAATTCTGAGAGTAGTTCGAGGCCATTGTCATGACGAATTGGTAGTAGAAAGAAGGTTAAGAATGCTTTGAACAAGCATTCAAAGGTCACATGGGACCCAGATTTTTCTTCTACATACCACTTAGTTGATGGGTCAGTGAGTGTACGTTGAAATAACCTCAATCATATGGAATCATCTATGATGTTGTTTGAAGAGCACCATAAGTGAAAGTTCATGATATGGTTGGCGGGATCATCTCCCGATTTTCCTTCAAACTTGGGGATGTCTGAAGGCAGTTTGGTAGGCATTGTTGGCCATGTGGGGTTGTGCAATATAGGATCATTGGTGAGTTTAGTTAGATCCGATATGTTGAGGGAAACCAAGTATGGAATTTGAGGTGGTGGCAGAGGATTAGTTCCAGCCATAGTGGGATTGTTTTGCGTACCTAGCCCTTGAGGAGGACTAGGTGGGTTTTTACTTCCCAGACCCTGCTTCCGTGGAAAGGAGAGTGTGGGGATGTTTGACCTTGGGAAGTGGACCCAAGCAGAGTAGAACCAAGAAAATTTGATCCCAAGATAGTAGCACTCACAGGGGTGTGGGGAAGTATGGTCGATGAGTTGACAATACTAGGAACTCCCCCTAGAATGGGAGGGATATTTAGCAAGCGTCTAGAATGACGGGGGTTATGTGGGTCCCCTATGATGTCTGACTAGAAAGGTGGATCTATGAAAATGGTGATGAGAGAAATTAATGAAAAAGAGACTTTGTATAACTTGGACCTTCACAATATATCTCACAATCGTATGTAATCACAGGAACATCATACATAAATCAATTGATAAATAAAAATACATGTGGGTAGGTGGATTTTGTCTGCATGGGAAAACAAAGAAAACAAATTCTTCTATCCTAAAAGACATAACATCTTTCCTCTCAAACAACACTGGACCTTCCAATAGCACTCAATAATGGGGTCTGAAGCCACCAGAAGAGGAACTAGTGAAGGTTGAAGTAATCAGTTATAATGAGGGGTAGAGCATGCATATCCTGAAAGAGCCGACGATATTTCCCAATAGCCACACAAAATCAGATCAAGGTGCAATTAAATCCCACAATTGCCACCTCGGTAGATGTCCTAATATTTGGTCACTAGGTACCTCAGTCAAAGTGCGACATTTAGATTTTTTGCCTAAGAAATGGGTCACAGGTTGGATCCCATCCAAGAGGTGGGTGCCTCAATGAGGGATTCACATAACAATTGGACCTTGGCCTTTAACCCTTCACGGGTATCTCCCTAGCTTATGGTTTTAGGAACACTTGACTTGGAGGATTTAAATTTCACTATTTGAGAACTTCTATTGTTTGAATATGTGAGAACCAACTAACAGGGAGTTATTTGGATGCATATCCCTGAAATCCTACCTAGACTAAAAACTTTATTTTGGCACATCCTGTGGAGGAAAACTTGGTGAGTTTTTTTAGAAAATTTTTAGGTGTGGTTGTTTGAGAGATTGGGGGTGTCAGCCAATATCATTGAAATTAAGTGGGCTTGGATAGTTTCGTCAAGAAAAGGGTGGGGTGTTTCGGAATCCCTTTGGAAGAAACTTACTTTAACCTTCACGTTTCGAGATGAAACTGAGTGAGTAGTGACTTTGTGTGTGAATCAAGTGAAAGTGTGCCAATATTTTTTAATAATTTAGGTGTCACCTTGCTGCATGTGGACTTCACTTGGTCCTTACAAGTCTTGATTACCTATTTAACTAAATGCCATTGGTACAACCTTGCGGAATTTTAAAGTCCCTAGGAACCTATCATCTGGACATGTGGGTCTTTACTATTCCTTTAACTCCCTAATGTGATTTAATCTAAGAAATATTTGAAACTATCCAAGATTGTGGACATGTGGGCATGTATAGGCCCATTACAAAACCTTAAAAATTCCCTAGTGATTTAATCTAAGAAAGTAAATTTCAACACTATCTTGCCTTTGTAGCATGTGGGCATGTATGGGCCCGTTACAATCTTAGGATGTGTTTGAAAAAATAAACTAAGAGGAGTCCCGAGGGGGTTGTTGTCCTCTCCTAAAGATTTTGTGTTTTTTAAGGGAGATGAAATTTTCCTTCAACCTCTTTCTGATTCTCAAGATCGCTTTGGGGCGCGAGAGAAGAGCATACTCAACGATTGATATCCAATTTCTGGAGAGAAGAGCATACTCAACAATTGATATCCAATTTCTGGTCCCAAATGCAAGTTTTATATGTGATGTAGAATGATTCCAACTTAAACTTTAATCAAAGCAAGCCATCCATGTGGCAGCATGAAAGCAAAAGAGAAAGAAAAATAATTGTTAACCCCCTAAGTGCCTACGTTTTGAATATTCCCTTTATATGAAGAGGGAATGTAAGTGGTGCAGATTACAATATGCATGGAATCAACTTTAAGAAGGCTATGGACCTTCCACAAATCACAAAAAGCTTACAATGTGTGTTTTTTTGCACAGGTGCGCAGGCCTCGGAATAGACAGAGGCGCTCTGACCGCCAATGCATTAACTGAAAGTGATTTATGGGTGCAGGTGCACAAAAGGTAATGCGCGATATAGTGGTTTTGGCGCACATGTGTTGAATACGTGCATGTGGGTTAAAACATGCATGCACTGTCTGTTACACGGTCATGAAGAAAATTTCAGATGAAATTCTCTCTGCTCAACTTTGAACTTGGCCTTTTGCAGGTCATCTTGGGTCGATTATGATCCCTGCAAGTTAAAGAATAAAAAAGAAGAACTAAAATAACCCAAATGGAGTAGGAAATTGATACCTCTCCCCAACAGAGTCGCCAATCTGTTGCACCTCTTTTGTCACCTAAATGAGAAAGATAATGGTGCTTACAAGCCCAGTTGGATCTACTAGGTAAGACAACAGTAAAGAAAAGGGTTAGAAAGATAAAGCATAAAATATAAGCAAAGAATTAAACTAAGAATGATAAAAACAATTAAACTATAGTGCATAACAACATAAAAACAAGGAACAAACAAGACTCATGCCACCATTGGAAAGTATTGTATTAGTGGAAAGAAAACACTGAAGAGAAAGGGAGACTTTGGGTTCCCTCTTCCTCCAAGGGAGGGCTCTTGGACCCCCAAATATTGAGCTCTTCTTACAAATGAGGAACAAGAATGAAATGGTGAAGAGAATCCAAAGCACATTCATTCTAGAGGTGATATGAATGGCTAAGTGCAATGGTGCTAGCATACTCTTGATGAGGAAAGAGGATCCTCCAAGATAAAATTAGTAGCATAACAATACAAATGAATTCCTTGAAAATGTAGTGCACCCATGGCTACCTTTTATAGAATAACTTTGAGGCATTATTCAACCAGTGTTTAGTGTGAACAAGGGGCCATTGAGGGCACCCTTAGGTATTTGACCAGACACCCAGCCAGATTCAGCTGATATTTAGATGTCAAATTGACTTGGAAGTTGAACCATAAGTGGGTGAGAACCCAACTAATATCATAAATGCATCGTTTTGAGGGATGCACGGTTTTTTGCATCCACAGTCGCACATCGTGTGCATGTGCACTTTTTCCTGTGTTTTTGAATTGTGCATATGCGCGCGCTACCTGTGTAGTCTTAGCACATGTTGATTTTATTGTTGATTGTATAGTTTTGGGCCTTTTGGAAATTCATTTTTGGTGCATGGGTGAACTAATAGCTGTTTGGAGATGTTGGATTCCTTTAACCATTTGTGGAAAAAATTTCAATGATAACAATAGGGTCTATTACTTGGGCTACATCATTGATCAGCATGGCATACATGTGGATCCAGCTAAGATCCAAGTCATCCGTGACTGGCCAGCCCCAACAACACTCACTAAGCTTCAAAGCTTCTTGGGCCTTACCAATTTCTACCGCATGTTCATGTTGGGATTCTCCCATATTGCATGGGCCCTTAACCAAATCAACAAGGGTGGTGGTAAGGCAAAATTTGCATGGGGCCGGTCCCAACAACAAGCGTTCGATGATTTGAAGTAGCACTTGTGCTTAGCCCCAGTAATTTCACTACCATACATGCAACATCCCTTTGAGATCGAGACAGATTCTTCAGACTATGCTATGGGCATCATTCTCACCCAACATGGCCACCCCGTGGCCTATCATAGTAAGACATTGTCGGATATTGTCCATAAGTACCCTACTTATGACAAAGAAATGTACTCCATTGTGCAAGCTTGTCTCCAGTGGAGACATTACATTCTTGGGAAGGAGACATTAATCCACACTGATCATAAGCCACTACAGTTCATGCAAACACGGGGAAAATTGTAGAATGACCGCCATCAAAAGTGCTCCACATACTTGCAGCAATTCCACCTCAACATCAAGTATAAAATAGGAAGCACCAATTGTGTTGTTGATTGCCTCAGCAGACCGCCAGTCGCGGCACTCACCATGGTGTTAGACTCTTATGGCCATGAGACATCTGGATGGCCCCAAATCTATGAGACAGACCCTGACTTCGCCACCACCTACCAAATGTTGGGTGCAAATGCAGTTCTCGATAATTTCCATATTCAAGATGGGTTGTTGTGTCGTATGGGCCATATTTGTGTTCCATCAAGTGAGCGAGCGAAGCTGATCTAAGAATTCCACTATAGTTGGGTGGAAGGACACTTTGATGTCAAAAAGATAGTGGCGATGCTACAAAAATATTTCTACTGGCCGAAACATCGACAGAAGGTCAGCAAGTATATCAAGTTTTTCACTTCATGCGCTATTGCCAAACCGACCACTAAGAAACAGGGCATGTACACCCCTCTTCCAACTCCTGGCAGGCCATGGGAATCCATCTCAATGGACTATATGTCGGGCCTCTCATCCACCAAGTGGGGAAATTACTGTGTTTTTTTGGTTGTTGATTGCTTTTCTAACATGGTGATTCTGGTTTCCTGAAAGAAGAGCATCCCAACAAAGGCCACTGCCAAGCTCTTCTTTGAATGAGTCTAGGTACATTTTGAAATCACACAAACCATTGTCTCAGATCAGGATAGTCAATTTCTCAGCACATTTTGGTTGAGCCTCTGGTCACCACTGGACACCAAGCTCACCAAATCCATGGCCTTCCACCCCCAGATAGATGGCTAAACCGAGGTCGTAAATTGAATGATTGTGCATATCCTTCACATGTATAATTCAAAGCACCATCGCACATGGGATGAGAGCCTTCCCTATGTCCAACATAGCTACAACCGAGCACTGCATAGCTCAATTGGCCATAGCCCCTTTCAGGTGGGGTTGGGATTCCAACCATTGGGTTCCATAGATGTTGCACTTCCCCTTTCGGTCACCTTGATCGATTCATCTCCTGCTTCATCTGAAAATGACAAAGTGATGCAAGATCATCGCAAGAAGCCATCCAAGTAAGCATGAAGGCAGAAGACAGCTGGAAAGTATAACATACATTTTACATGTTTTGGAAATGTTTTTGAAGCATTAATGTAATGGTTAAAGGGAAGAATACTTGCATATTGTAAACAGATCATGAGCGATTCGCTCTCATCTATAGAATGTAGAGGCATTTATGCATAGTTAATGAAAGTAGGTAGATTTAAATTCCAGATTAGACAATTTTAGGAGCAGGAGGGAAAATGACTATAGACACCCTCATCTTTGTATCATTGTATCAATCATAATTATATCATTTAGAACTGTTACACCTCAATATTGCTCGCTTCGATAAGTGTCGTAAGTGTCGCATGTTCCTCTCAACTGTCACAAGTGTCGCATGTCGTTCACAAGTGTCGCAAACATCAAACAAATCATACTTCCATGATGATGACACCAAGGAGACACTTAGAATACCTTAGACACTTCATTTGGAGGAGGGATAATGATTAACTGAAGTCAAGGAACTCTTACCACCTGAAAGGAGCTCTTAAACTAGGGTTTTGAAGGAGAGCGCTCCTCTAAATCAGCCTTAGGAGTGATGGTGCTCCCCTATAAGGTCTTAGGGAGTGTTATAACGCCAATTTTTCCCTCTAAAGGAGTGCTACCCATCTCTAGAGCGTTGGCGCTCCCCTTAAGCCTCCTAGGGAGCACTATAGTGCCCTGATACCCCTTTTGAGGGAGTGTTTTCTAATCTGGATAGTGGTTGGCCCGTTGAGGAGAATAAGGGGAGGATATTTCAAGTTTGGAAAGTAGTTGCATTCGAATTCTTGGTTCAATCAGAAGATCCTTGATCTAATGAGGGAATTCCTCAACCTACCCTAAATATACCTCAAGAGGTTAAGCCTCTCTCAACCTATATAAGCAGGCTCTATGATGGTGAAAAGGGGGAAGAATTGCTAGCATGAAACCTATGATCTCATAGGAAACACATAGTGAACTAAAGGAGAGTGATCAGTGAAGCTGCTATCATCCAGGTCGTGGATATTTTGAGCAAGGGTTAGACAAAGGGGACTTGACGAAGTTGTCGCATTCGCATCTACGATTTTAAGTATTGTTGTCGTTGTTCTCATTAATATGACACGCTTGGCCTGTTTCTTTCTAGTTTGTGTCTGATCTTACATGAACTTATCGTTGATAGATAGATCTGTTTTCAAGCTAATATCAATAGAGTAGGAAGTGGTCGTACTTTTTTTGTCTACAGGGCTCGTCGAGGAGCGAAAGATTGGAGTTCAACTCGAAGCATGCAGGGAGAAACGTCAATAAAAAGGCACTTTTGTTCTCCTCCCTCCTCATGCATTAGTTTGTATGGATCTGAAAGGAATTCAATGTCCACATTAAGCACATTTTGTCTTAGAGTTAAGATTCTAACTCTCTGAGGCAATCTACATGTTTGCAGGGAGATTTTCCTACAACAGAAACTGGCGACTACCTGTACGTGCTTTTGATGGGCAAGGTTTTCATCCTCAAGGACTGTTACAATCCTTGGCTGTTTAGTTGGGTGGCAAAACTGTTACCGTTGATGTCGAGGTGGTCAATGCCCCCCTTGATTACAACCTACTCCTTGGAAGAAGTTGGTTCTATGCTATGACTATCGTCGCCTCGTCGGTGCTTCGATGTGTACAATTCCCCCATCAAGGAAAAATTGTCACTATCGATCAGCTTGATTTCTGTACACCTGACACTCGTGCCCTCTGTCACCAACAACATTCCTTTTCTGGGAGACCACCTAGTTACATATGAAAGTGTTGGTGTTGGCTTATTGAAAGATTCTAGCCTCATGGGTACCTTCCCTACACCACTTCCACCCACTGTGCATCATATTTCCACCATCAATATGATGTCGATTATGCCTTATCAATCCTTGGAATCATCTGATCCTTGGGTTGTACCTAGTCCTATGGAATTCGATGTGCTCGGTGACACTATGCCACTTAGCCCAACCAAGGCTGCATACGTAGCTATTCAATCTGCCTCTCCCTCTCTGGACAACCCACATTTATTGGCACCTGATGCCTACTCGATTCCTTCATGGTTGGGTTCCCTATTGTCCACAATCAATTACATTTCCCAAATTTTCCCTTCTGACGAATCTATTATGGAAATGCTTAGCATTGACGATCTACCTTGGGATGATAACCATCATCAATCCTCTTTTCTTCCACCTTTGGAATAAATTTTCCAGGACATACACTCTGTCTTCCCTCCCGATGTTACCGATGCTCCAAAATATCCCATCCTCACACAAGATACTCTCTCTGAGGGGAATATGGATAACATCTCTACCACGATTATCATTGATATTTCAATCAAAGAAGGTGTCGTGGAAAACATTAACCTTGGTGCTAATTGCACACCCAAAGAAGTGGTCTCTTATACCACTTTGTTTAAATAATTCCGCTATGTCTTCGCTTGGAGCTACGAGGAAATGTCAGGGATCGACCCTTCGATCGTCGTGCATGAAATCAAGACTTACCCTGGCGCAAAACCTGTTTGACAAAAACTCCGCCCCGGTTCATCCCAAGAAAATCATAGCTATAAAGGAAGAAGTTGAGAAACTTCTAAAATTTGGATTTATCTATCCTGTCCCTTTGACAAAATGGGTCTCCAACCTTGTTCTGTTTGCCAAAAAACAAGGAACCATCCGTGTTTTTGTTGACTATCGAGATCTCAACAAATCGTGTCCCAAGGACAACTACCCTATGCCCTTCATCGACCAAATCATTGATAATTATGTTGGGAGCGTAATCTTCTCTTTCATTGATGGCTTTTTCGAGTATAACCAGATTGAAATCTTACCTGCCGATCAACATAAGACAACCTTTATCTGGCCATGGGGAAATTTTGCCTATCAAAAGCTACCTTTTGGTCTCAAAAATGCTGGTGCTACTTTCCTGTGGGCCATGTCGTACGCTTTCCACGATATCAAGCATATCACAGAGCCTTACCTCGACGACCTACCTACCCACTCATCCAATCAATCTGATCACGTTTATCACTTATGGGCTATTTTTCTTCGATGTCGGTTCTACCGTATTCGCTTGAACCCACATAAGTCTATTTTTGATGTCGAATCCGGTCAACTCCTCGGTTTCATTGTCTCTAAATATGGGATTAGGGTGGCTCCCTTAAATATTAAGGCCATTCTAGCCTTACCCCCACCTACCAATTTAACCCAACTCCAAAGTTTGCAAGGCAAAGAAAACTTCCTTTTCCATTTCATTTTCAACTACGCTGAGATAACTAAAGGATTCATGCAGTTACTGTAGAAAAACACCCCTTTCATCTAGGATGACACTGCTCAATGGTCATTTGATGCTCTCAAGCACACCTTGACCCACACACCTTTGTTGCACCCTATGGAATATACAAAGGACTACATCCTTTACTTAGTTGCCTCCACTTCCACTATTGCGATGGTGTTAGTTCAGGAGGACCCCAACGGTGAGGAACATGTGATCTATTATCTGAGAAAGATTCTATCTGGACCCGAACTCCGATATTCACATGTCGAGAAACTGGCTCTGGTAGACGTCATCGTTGTCCATAGATTCCGCCATTACATCTTATTACGCACCACCATGGTGATTGCAGACTCCAACCCCATGTACCATGTCTTGACACATCAAGTACTCGGGGGAAGATATTCTAAATGGATCGTCATCCTTCAGGAATTTGATATTGAATTTACGAAGCCCAAAGCCAAAAAGTCCCTGGTGTTTCCAGAGCTTATCTGTGCTCTCCCTCATGCTGATGAAGACATTGAACCTAGAGATTCTCTCCCTGATGAAACTCTTTTCCTCATCAGCACCTTTGATCCTTGGTATGGAGACATTCTCCTTTACCTACAAACCCAACGCTTTTAGCCTAACACTTCTCGTGAAGAGCGTCGACGTATTCACCACCATTCTCATCGTTATCTTATTGTCAGTGACACCTTGTATCGCCGTGGTATTGACACTATCCTTCGAAGATGTCTGATTCATGAGGAAGTTGAACACGTTCTGAACGATTGTCACCTTGGCGCCTGTGGCGGTCACCTTTCTGGGATGGCCACAGCCCAAAAAATCCTACGTGCTGGCTACTTTTGGCCCTCGATCTTCAAAGATTGTATTGAGGCAGTCAAAAAATGCCCACCCTGCCAAGTATTTAACAAGAAGGCACGCACCCACCCTACTACGCTGCACCCCATTATCTCCATCGGCCCCTTCGCCAAGTGGGGTATCGATTTCATGCAATTTAAGCCTAACTCAGCTGGGGGGCACGGTTATATAATCGTTGTCTTCGACTACTTTACCAAATGGGCTGAGACTATGCCTACCTTTCTGAACGATGGTCGTACCGCAGCTCTATTTATTTTCAACCATATCATAACTCATTTTGGTGTACCACGCGCCATTGTCATTGATCACGGTGCACACTTTAAGAACCAGATGATGAGCGAATTGCATGTCAAATTGGGTTTTCTCCATGAAAACTCATCCCCTTACTATCCTCAGGCCAATGGACAAGTGGAGGCCATCAACAAATTCCTAAAAACCATGATTCAACGCATGGTAGGGGAAAACAAGACATCGTGGCATCTACAACTCTTTTCCACTCTCTGGGTTTACCGCACTTCCGTGAAAATCGCAAGTGGATTTAATCCTTTCCAGTTGGTGTATGGCATCGAAGCCGTTTTACCAATCGAGTGTGAGATTCCAGCTCTCAAACTTAAAGTAGAACTCATACCCCATACTTCTGTCAAATAAGAATGCTTCTTATATCTATCCAAACTGGATGAGACACGTCGTGATGCCGCTCTCATTAACGAGGCACATCAAAAATGGATTAAAAATCAATATGAAAAATCCATCCATCCCCGGAATTTTGCAAAAGGAGACTTAGTCATCGTCTATGAACAAGCTCATGACAAATTGGTGACAGGTAAGTTAGAACCTTTGTGGCATGGCCCTTACATTGTGAAATGGGTTCTACACAGAGGCACCTACGAATTAGTAGATTATGATGGAATTTCCCTAGGAGAGCCCCGGAACGGGCTTTACCTTAAAAAGAACTATGCCTAGATCACCTAGCATGTGTACATTGTACATTATTATATTTTAGTTTGGTGTGTCTATTTCTTTCACGTGATCGAGTCTTTACCTTTGCCACTCATGATTGTGCCTTGTGTTTTCATGCGTAGATGACATCATCCTTTCCTATCTTTTTCGGGTTTGCAGATGGCACTAGTCGACATACCCTGAACATTGGTTTGACAGCATGGGTCATTTACCAATTTGACGAGGTGGTGAGTTAAGGAGGTATTTGCTTAGGACCAGCGACCAATAACATGGTAGAATATCACATTGTCATTGGACTTTTGACCTAAGCCTCCTCCCTAGGTATCTCTCGTATCATTGTTTACTTAGACTCCCAACTTGTGGTCTATCAACTCAACCGTATCTACGCTATCCATAATCCTATCCTGCTACGTCTCCACCTGCAAGTTCGCCATCTTGAACGAATGTTTGATTACATTGAATATAGACACATTCCAAGAGAACTCAATAGTGTTTCAGATTCATTAGCTAATTACATCATGGATCGGTATCTCGCCCATATATAATATTTAAGGAAAGCAAAATTGTACATCACATGTAAATTAAAACACATCACA
>SNQJ01S0109853.1:7538-28957 GCA_010110895.2 Picea sitchensis
AGATGGAAAATATTATTGATCGGAGATTCGGGAAGAAGACCTGAAGGAAAACATACTTTGAGTATTTGGTCAAATGGAAAAGACATCCGATTGAAGATACCAGTTGGGAGAGAGAAAAATATATCCGAAGGCATGGACAGACGCTGTCAAAGATCATGAACAGGATTTCATGAATTTTCTATCCAAAGGAGTATGATGCAGGAGCATTGTAAGAAGCTAGCAAAGCAAGCGCAAAAGTAGAGGGCAGCTGGATATGCATCAACGCACATTTTGAATTTTTTTTAAATTTAAATGAAGAGACATTAATGTAATAGTTGGGAGACGTATTTACATTTATGTTTTGGAGATTGTAAACAGATATTGAGCGTTGCTCACATCTATCGGATAAAGAGGAATTTATTATAATTTATGAAAAGTTGTTGTAGCTTTTATTTCAGATTAGATAGCTTGTTGTATAGGAGGGAAAACGGATAGAAATACACCCTCGCTTGTATCATTGTATCATTCCCAATTGTATCAGTTGAGTAAGTTGTAGAGTTGTAGAGAGTAAGAACACAGAGAAGAACCCATGTACAGGAATACTTGAGTTAATATAATAAAGCTTTGACTCAATCTCATGGTGTTATTATGCTTATTGTTTACATCTATTTAATGGTATGTTTACAATTGATTTGTTTATCTATTTTGAATTTTATTTCAATGTGTGTGTGTATGAATTCCCTTGATTTCATGTTGAATATATGAATTCTAAGAGGAGGGAAGAATGAGTTTCAATTGTTTCTCTTCTTGAGAATTACTGCAAAGAGTTTAGTGAATGTCCGCAAGGTGTGTGTCGATGAAGTTCTAAGTTTTATCTCAGAAAGCTCAGGAGAGATATCGTTGTGCTCATACCAACAAAATTGAAAAGATAGAACAGAGTTGTGAAAGGTGTGCATAGGCCGGTTGAATTCCTATACTTTATCAACCAAGGGGAAAGTTGAAGGACTATTGTTGCAGAGGAGTGCACAAAGTCGAAGGGTCAAATAACCTAAGGTTATTTGCTAATGCCACAAGGAGTGTGTGTAGAAAACCTTTTGAATTCTTGAGTTTGTGAGTGAAACCCCAGGAGGTGGAGAACCTTGAATATTTCAAGGGAAGGCGTGTGTGGAATACACCCAATAAATAGAAAAACTCACAAAGGTTGACATCGGGGTGCTTGGGCAGAGAAATATTTCAGAAGTCTGATTGGACGGTAGAATCGCTTCATGGGGAAATTTCAATTTACCATGGATCGTTGGATCTAGTTAAACTAGAAAGGAAGATAAGGCCGAGACTTACTCAACATCCGAAGATTAGGAGGAATAGAGGCCATTAGATCTGGATCAACGAGAGTTATTGATCTTGTGCATGAATTTTATGTTTCGAAATTCGGGAAGTGGAGGAAGTAGTGACTCGGAGTCGAGAGTCATGGACTCCTGATTCAAGAAGTTTTGATAGATTAAGAACCCTCAGATCGCGGGAGAATAGAGTTGTTGATTTGCGGCAAGGATATATCACGATTTCGACTATCGGCGATGGGACTAGTTTCATTTTAGTTTGTCGATACGTGAAATCCCAGGTGACAAAAGATTGGGGCCCAGATCGCACTTGAAGGTCACGTCAAAGTAAAGTCATAGGAGGAACCAATTTCCCATTAACCTTTTTGGGGGTTCAGGGTTTGAAGAGACAGGAGCACTCGTATCTGGGATCACGAAGTCATGAAACCCTAAGTACCCTTTCGGGTGAAGGTTGTGGTCATATCAATGATCACAAGGGATAGAGTT
Organism: Picea sitchensis; assembly: GCA_010110895.2. Classification (NCBI taxonomy): domain Eukaryota; kingdom Viridiplantae; phylum Streptophyta; class Pinopsida; order Pinales; family Pinaceae; genus Picea; species Picea sitchensis. The sequence continues at coordinate 9,341 of SNQJ01S0109853.1, forward strand.
GGCGCTTAGTGTTTGATTTGCATAGGGATAAATCATAAGGACCTGTGGATGCACACCAGTGTGTGTTAGAGATTTCTACGGGAACCCAAAGAGTCAATTCGACTCAAGGGGAAGATAAAGAACGATCATATGACTAGGAGGTCGCTCAGAACCTACTAAGGTAGGGGTTGTTGCATCATATTTATTTGTGGATGCGGTTAAGGAACAATATTACCCTGTTGGCAACTATGAGGGCCAGTACATGAGATTGACCACACTGCGGCAAGAGAGGGGCCAAGAAGTTTTGAAGTTCACCAATACCTTCCATACCTTGCGCACCAATATGAGTATCAAAGACTTCGAGAAACATTTGGTTCTGAAATACCATGGGACTCTACACAGATACATCCAAACTGAAATGGATTTTTTGGACATCTCATCGTTGGGTGGTGCTTATGTATATGCTGTTAAAATCGAGAATAAATTTAAGAAAAAAAAATGGATTTTGGGTATGCAAATTCGCAACATCCAAAGTATGATAAAGACGAATCTAACAAACATCCTCCCGAAAACTAGTCTAAGCCATATGAAAAGAAGGGTCATAGAAAGATGAAGAAGAACATTGTAAAATGGTGTGATTTCCACAAAATCCCCTAGCACAACACTAATTAATGTCGCTCAAAATAGTCATTGGTGGCCGAGATAAAAGAGAAGGAGTTGAAGCCTAATTCAATACCTAATTCAAAAAATATCAATGGAACATATATCATCGAGCCACACCCCACTGATACTTTCACGACCACAAGAATTCATCTAGAAGAACCAACAGATCCTGAAGAAGGGGAGCCTCTTTTACATTCACAGATGTGGGTGAAGCGGACCCCACTTCATTTTATTGTTGATAGTGGAATCCATAAGAACCTCATCTCAGCAGAGGTTGTCAAAAAGTTGGGATTGTCAACAACACCACACCTGCATCCATACAACATCGGGTGGCTTTACCAAGGACGACATCTTTGTGTCAACCAACTTTGTTGATTGTCATGTGTCATCCATCCCTTCAAGGAGGAGGTATTATGTGATGTTTCCCCGTTGGATGTTTGTGATGTTCTCTTGGGCCATCCATATATGTAGAAACTCCATGTTGTTTATGAGTCTTGACCCTGCAATGTCATTGTTTCTCTGGGGGGTCATCTCTACATAATACAAGAGGTAGGGATTTTTTATTTGGGGTTGATTTTCATGTTTTTTATGCAAAAATATGAGTTTTGGGGGATAGAGCTCTCGTTTTGAGGTCACAGTTCTCGTCAAGTTGGTAATATTGTTCACTACAACCTCGGCCCAAGAACCTTCTATCCAATAGAAGCAGGTTGCCAAGATTGAAGAAAAACACAAAGATTCCTTCTTCACACAGTCATATCAGATAGTTTGACTGGTTGAACAGAGTCAATCACACCAACAACAGGTTTTTGATAGCCTTCCACAAACCGAGCAATGCAATGTCTCCAACAAGGTAATCAACTCACCAAGATTCAGATTCAACAAACACTACCCTTTCTCCCCATAGAACTCAACGCAATGGATACCATTGCTTCCTAAGGAGGGAGGATTGATCTAGGTGGATATCGGTGGCCACCCACATATTCCACGAGCTCAAAAAATAGTTTTCCATCTTCACATTTTTTCGGCACTTTTTCAGGTTCCAAACTTTCAAGGTCGTTTTGAGGCCCTAAATGAAATTTCTTAGGGATTTGGGGCCTAGGTGACTGCTATAAGAATTGACCAAGGCCAGTCGAAAATTGTTCTTCTCGGTTAGACCTTTCCAACTGTGTATCAAGTTCCCCAAACAGAGATCGTATGCAAAAGTTATTCCCTCAAGAAGTTGACGTAACAACTACCCCCATCAAGGCCCGCAAACCTTTTGGATTTTCATATTCTGGGGTTAGGGTTTTGGATTTTACTTATGTTAAAAAAACCTTTTCATCCTGATTGAAAAAATCATCTTCTTGTGAATGTGAGTAGTCGTCACATATCTTCTCATAGATAAGCCGCCAACATTCTAGCAAGTCTTTCACTCTGTATTTTTACAGTTATGTACATTTCACACACTAATAAAAATTGTGTATTATTGTATATATGTGCCTCTTATTATATTTCCAATATATCTTTGTTATATTATTTACGCTCTATCAATTTCTATGTATATTTTAGTGTTATATCTTTGCTCTCATTTCATGCCGAAAATAATTTGGATTAGTGGTATTAGAGAAGGCTTCTCTTGATCGTTTTTCAATGCATATCCCTGATGAGGTCCGAGTATAGAAAGTTGGGTCTCGAGCTTTTCTCTCTTAATTAAAGTCACTCTCTCACACCCAAGAAACCCTCCATTGTAGAAGAAAAGAAAAATGACAGAGCAGAAGATTCTATTAATATGTTGCTTGAGCAAGCTCTCATGCAAAAGAGGGAGGAAATGATGGAGAATTTTTTTGACATCCTTCAACTCCTACTGATAACAACAAGCACTTATTCATCAAGAGGCCACTTTGGAGGCACCTCTCCTTTCAAGGTACAAGTTAATTTTGATATTCCCATATTTAAAGGACAGATAGATGCATATGCCATAGAAAAATGGTTAAGTCTGCCAGAAGATTATTTCTTTGCTCACATTTTTTTCAAGAAGGAAAAGATCACCTTCGCACTCCTTAAGGATCTCCCCCATGTCAAACATTGGTGGGAAAATCACTAGGAGACAATATCCACAGAGGAATCTGGAATATATGGGGTCGATCCCACTTGGAATTTGTTTGTGGATGTGGTCAAGGAGCAATATTACCATGTTGGCAACTATGAGGACCAATACATGAGATGGACCACACTGTGGCAAGAAAATAGTTCTGAATTTCACCAATACCTTCCATACCGTTTGCACCAAAAAGGGTATCAAACACTCTGAGCAACATCTATTTCTGAAATACTATGGGGCTCTACATAGATACATCCAAACTGAAATGGATTTTCTAGACATCTCATCATTGGGTGTTTCTTATCGATATGATGTTAAAATCAAGTAGAAATTTAATCACTAAAACAAATGGGAGTTTGTGTTTGAAATCCACAACAACCAAATTATGATAAAGATGGATCTAACAAATGACCTCCTGAAAACCATTCCAAGCCACATGAAAACAAGGGCCACGGAAAGACAAAGAAGGACATTGGAAAATGGTGTGATTTCCACAAAATCCCTTGGCACAACACTGATTAGAGTCACTCAAAACAATCATTGGTGACCGATATCAAAGAGAAGGATCTGAATCATGATTCAGAACCTGATTCATAAAATATCAATAGAAGACAAATCATCAATGCAGATCCCGTTGTTATTGTCATGACCACAACAATTCAACCAAAAGAACCAACATATCCTGAAGAGGGGGAGCGCATTTTTCATTCACAGATGTGGGTGAAGGGGACACCACTGCATTTTATTGTTGATAACGAAATCCATAAAAACCTCATCTCAGTGGAGGTTGTCAAACATTATGTTGACAAGACCACACCTGTAAACATACAACATTGGGTCGCTTCGCCAAGGACGAGATCTCTGTGTCTACCAACCATGTCGATTTTCATATGACATCCAACCCTTCAAGGATGAGTTATTATGTGATGTTGACCCGCTAGATGTCTGTGATGTTCTCTTGGGCCAACTATATATGTGGAAATTCCATGTTGTTTATGAGTCTCAACCCCACAGTGTCATTGTTTCTCTGGAGGGTTATCTCTACAGAATACTAGAGGTAGTTCCAAATACTGTCCCACCTAAACAGTGTCAGAAGGTAGTATATCATACTACAAAATTTAGCTTCTTCACAATCTTTTCAAAAGGGGAACAGAAGGATGCTGCAACCACTACAACCTTAGCCCAAGCACCTTCTATCAAACAGAAGGATGTTGATAATATTGCATAAAAATGCAAATATTCCTTCAACACATAGTCATCTCAGGTATCCTGACTGGTTTAATAGATTCAACCCCTCCAGTAACAAGTTTGTGACAACCTTCCACAAACCGAGCAACGCGACATCTCCAACAAGGCAAGCAGCTCACCAAGATTCAAATTCAACAAACGCTTCCCTCTGTCTTCCAGGAACTCAATGCAATGGATACCATTGATTCCTAAGGAGAGAGGATTGAACTAGGTCGATATCGGTGGCCACCCACCTATTCCACAACCTCAAAAAACAGTTTCCCATCTTCATAGTTTTTCGGCAGTTTTTCAGGTTCCAAACTTCTGGGGCCATTTTCAGTCCCTAAACGAGGTGATTTGGGGATTTGGGGCCTAGATGATAGATAAACACATTGAAATAGGCTAGTTGAAAATTGATATTCTCGGTTATACCTTTCCAATGGTGTATCGAGCACCCCAAATGGAGATCGTATGCAAAATTTATGCCCCCAGGAAGTTGATGTATAAACTACCCCCATTGAGGCCCGCAAACCTTTTGGATTTTCATCTTATAGGGTTAGGGTTTTGGATTTTACTTGTGTTAAAAAGGCCTTTGGAGCCTCATTGTAACAATTTCCTTCTTTTGAATGCGAGTAGTCATCACATATCTTCTCAGAGATAAGCTTCCACCATTCTAGAGAGTATTTCACTCTGTATTTTTACAATTATGTACATTTCACATATTAATAGAAATTGTGTATTACTATATATATGTTTCTCTTGTTATATTTCTGATATACCTCTGTTATATTATTGTCACTCTTTCAATGTCTTTGTATATTTAAGTGATATATCTCCGCTCTCATTTCGTGCCAAAAATAATCTGGATCAGTGGTATCAAAGCAGACTGCTCTTGATTTTTTTTCAGTGCATGTCCCCGAAGAGGTCCGAGTATAGCAAGTTGGATCTCAAGATTATCTATATTGAGGAAAATCACTCTCACACGGCCAAGAAACCCTCCATGGTGAAAGAAAATAAAAATGACAGAGCAAAAGATTATATTAATCTGTTGCTTGAGAAAATCTCACGCGACATAGGGACGAAATGATGGATAATTGTTTCCACATCCTTCAAATCCTATCAATAACAACAAGAGTGTCTTAATAAAAAGGTCACTTTGGAGGCACCTTGCCTTTCAAGGTACAAGTTAATTTTTATATTCCCGTATTTTAAGGACAAATAGACACAGATTCCCTAGAAAAATGGTTAAATATGCTACAAGGTTATTTCTGTGTTCACAATTTTTCCGATAGGGAAAAGATCACCTTATCATTCCTTAAGGATCTCCCCCATGTCAAAAATTGGAGGAAAACTTACTTGGATCAAAGCTCCACAAAGGAATTTGGAATATATGGGGTCGATCCCACTTAGGATGTTTTTTTGAATGCGGTCAAGGAACAATATTACCTTGTTGGAAACTATGAGGAACAGTACATGAGATGGACCACATTACGGAAAGAGAGGGGAAAATAAGTTTTGGAGTTCACCAATACCTTCCATAACTTGCACACCAAGCTAGGTATCAAATACTCTGAGCGACATCTGGTTCTGAAATATTGTGGGGATCTACATAGATACATCCAAACTGAAATGGATTTTTTGGACATCTCATCACTAGGTGTTGCTTATAGATATGTTGTTAAACTCAAGTATAAATTTAAGGACCAAAAAAAAAGGGATTTTGGGTTTGCAAATCCACAACATCCAAAGAATGATAAAGATGAATCTATCAAACAGCCTTAGGAAACCCATTTGAATCCATAGGAAAAGAAGGGTCACAGAATGACAAAGGACACTGGAAAATGGTGTGATTTCCACAAAATCCCCTGGCACAAAACCAATGAATGTCTCTCAAAATAGTCATTGGCAGTCGAGATCAAAGACAAGGATTCAAACCCTGATTTAGAAAATATTGATAGAAGAAAGATCATCAACAGAGATCCCCCTGCTATTGTCACGACCACAACAATTCAACCAGAAGAACCAACAGATCCTGAAGAGGGGGAGAGCCTTTTTCATTCAGATATGTGGGTGAAGGGGACCCCATTACATTTTTTTGCTGATAGAGGAAGCTATAATAACCTCATCTCAACAGAGGCCGTAAAAAAAATTGGATTGTCGACAACACCACACCCGCAACCATACAAAATAGGGCTGCTTCTCCAGGGACAAGATCTTTGTGTCAACCAACAATGTTGATTGTCATACGACATCCATCCCTTCAAAGATGAGGTATTATGTGATGTTGCCTCGATGAATGTCTGTGATGTTCTCTTGGGCCAAACATATATGTGGAAATGCCATGTTGTTGATGAGTCTCCAGCCTGAAGTGTCATTCTTTCTCTCGGGGGTCATATCTACAGAATACCATAGGTAGTTCCAACTACTGTTCCACCTAAACAGTGCTACAATGTAGTATCTCATACTACAAAATTTAGCTTCTTCACAATATGTTCAAAAGGGGAACAAAACGATACTGCAACCACTACAGCCTCAACCCAAGCACCTTCTATCCAACAAAAGTAGGTCGACAAGATTGCAACAAAACGAAAAGATTCCTTATGCACACAGTCATCTCAGGTAGCCTGACTGGTTGAACAGATTCAACCCCACTAGCAACAGGTTTGTGACAACCTTCCATAAACCGAGCAACGCGATGTCTCCAGCAAGACAAGCAGTTCACCAAGATTAAGATTCAACAAACGCTTCCCACTCTCCCTCAGGAAGTCAATGCAATCGATACCATTGCTTCCTAAGGAGGGAGCATTGATCCAAGTGGATATCGGTGGCCACCCTCCTGTTCCACGTGATCGAAAAACAGTTTTCCATCTTCGTATTTTTTCGGCAGTTTTTCAGGCTCCAAACTTCAGGGGCGGTTTTGAGGCCATAAACGATGTTTTTTGGGGATTTGGTGCCCAAGGTAGTAAATCGGGTCGGTCGAAAATCGTTCTTCTTAGTTAGACATTTCCAAAAGTGTATCGGGTGCCCCAAACAGAGATCGTATGGAAAAGTTACACCCCCGAGAAGTTGATGTATAAAGTACCCCCATCAGGGCCCACAAACCTTTTGGCTTTTCATCTACCCAAGTTAGGTTTTTAGATTTTAATTATGTTAAAAAGGCCTTTGGAGCCTCATTGTAACAATCGTCTTCTTGAGACTGTGAGTAGTCATCACATCGCTTTTCAAATATAATTTTCCACCATTCTCGAGAGTCTTTCACTCTGTATTTTTACAGTTCTGTATATTTCACACATTAATAGAAATTGTGTATTACTGTATATATGTGCCTCTTTTTATATTTTTGATATTATTGTCTCTCTTTCAATATCTATGTATATGTATGTGCTATATCTTCTCTCTCATTTCATGCCGAAAATAATCTGGATTAGTAAAATCAGAGCACATTGCTCTTGATCGTTTTTCAGTGCATGTCCCCAACGAGCTCCGAGTATAGAAAGTTGGGTCTCGAGATTTTCTCTGTTGAGGACAATTTCTCTCACACGCACAAGAAACCCTCCATGGCGAAAGAAAATAAAAATGATAGAGCAGAGGATTCTATTAATTTGTTGCTTGAGAAAGCTCTCACACAATAGAGGGACGAAATGATGGATAATTTTTCCCACGTCCTTCAACGCATGTTGATAACAACAACTTTGTATTCATCAAGAGACCACTTTTTAGGCACCTCAACTTTCAATGTACAAGTTAATTTTGATATTCTCGTATTTGAAGGACACATAGATGTAGATGCCCTAGAAAAATGGTTAAATCTGCTAGAAGGTTATTTCTTTGTTCACATTTTTCCCGATAGGTAAAATATCACCCTTGAACTCCTTAAGGATCTCCCCCATTTCAAACATTGGTGGGAAACTTACTAGAATAAAATCTCCACAAAGGAATCTGGAGTATATGGGGCCGAGCCCACTTGGGATGTTTTTGTGGATTTGGTCAAGGAACAATGTTACCCTGTTGCCAACCATGAGGACTAGTACATGAGATGGACCACATTGCAGTAAGATATGGGCCAAGAAGTTCCAGAGTTCACCAATACCTTCCATACCCTGTGCACCAATATGGGTATCAAACACTCTGAATGAAATATGGTTATGAAATATTGTGGGGCTCTACATAGATACATCCAAACTAAAATGGATTTTTTGGACATTTCATCACTAGGTGCTACTTATCAATATGTTGTTAAAATCAAGGAGAAATTTAAGCACCAAAACAAACTGGAGTTTGTGTCTGCAAATCTGCAATAGCCAAAGTATGATAAAGATGACTCTAACAAACAGCCTCCTAAAAACCAGTCCAAGCCACAGGAAAAGAAGGGTCACAGAAAAGATGAAGAAGGACACTGGAAAATGGTGTGATTTCCACAAAATCCCCTGGCATAAAACCGATGAATGTTTCTCAAAACATTCATTGGTGGTTGATATCAAAGAGAAGGAGACAAACCCCGATTGAGAACCTAATTCAGAAAATATCGATAGAATACAAATCATTGACACAGAACCCACTGCTATTGTCATGACCACAACAACTCAAACAGAAGAACCAATAGATCCTGAAGAGGGGGAGCGCCTTTTTCATTCACAAATGTGGGTGCAGGGGACCCCAGTGAATTTTATTGTTAATAGTGGAAGACAAAAGAACCTCATCTCAGAAGAGTTTGTTAAACTATTGGGATTGTCAACGACACCACACTCGCATCCATACAACATCGGGTGGCTTTGCCAGGGACGAGATCTGTGTAAGCCAGTAGTGTCAATTTTCATACAACATCCATCCCTTCAAGGATGAGGTATTATGTGATGTTTCCCCATTTGATGTTTGTGATATTTCCCCGCTCGATGTTTATGATGTTCTCTTGGGCCTGCCATATGTGTGGAAACACCATGTTGTTTATGAGTCTCGACCCTGCAGTGTCATTTTTTCTCTTGGGGGTCATCTCTACAGAATACCAGAGGTAGTTCCAACAATTTTCCCACCTAAACAGTGTCGCAAAGTAGTATATCATACTACAAAATTTAGCATCTTCACAATCTGTTCAAAAGGGGAATAAAAGGATACTACAACCACTACAGCCTCAACCCAAGCACCTTCTATCCAACAGAAGAAGGTGGATAAGATTGCAGAAAAATGCAAAGATTCCTTCTACACATAGTCATATTAGGTATCCCAGCTGGTTGAACAAATTCAACCCCTCGAGCAATAGGTTCGTGACAACCTTCCACAAACTGAGTAGCACGCCGTCTTCAACAATGCAAGCATCTCACGAAGATTCCGATTCAACAAACGCTTATCTCTCTCCCCCGATAACTCAACGCAATGGATACCATTTTTTCCTAAGGAGGGAGGATTGATCCAGGTGGATATCCATGACCACCCACCTATTCCACGGGCTCAAAAAACATCTTTCCATCTTTGCATTTTTTTGACAGTTTTTCAGGTTCCAAACTTCTAGGGTCATTTTGAGGACCTAAACGATGTGTTTTGGGGGTTTGGGGATTCGGTGACTACTATATGAATTGACCCAAACCATTTGAAAATCGTTCTTCTCGGTTAGATGTTTCCAATGGTGTATCGAGCGCCCCAAAAGGAGATCGCATGAAAACGTTACACCCCCAAGAAGTTGATGTATCAACTACGCCCATCAGGACCCACAAACCTTTTGTATTTTTATCTACTGGGCTTAGGGTTTTGGATTTTATTTATGTTTAAAATGCCTTTGGAGCCTCATTGTAACAATCATATTCTTATGAATGTGAGTATCCATCATATCCCTTCTTAGATATAAGCTGCCACCATTCTAGCGAATCTTTCACTCTGTATTTTTATAGTTCTGTACATTTGACACATTAATAGAAATTTTGTATTATTATATATCTGTGACTCTTGTTATATTTCCGATATATCTATGTTATATTATTTCTTCTCTTTCAATATCTCTGTAAATTTATGTGCTATATCTCGGCTCTCATTTCGTGTTGAAAATAATCCGGATCACTAATAGATGAACTTTCTTTTAATATACGAGAATCAAAAATTGATGTTTGAGTATCTACTAGTTTGTTGATACCCTTGGGTTGAGATACAGTTTTGTCAATGGAAATAAATATGATATTGATTGAAACTAGTTTTGTTGACATCACTTTGTCGATCAATGCCATGTTGAATTTTTCAATGATAAATAAAATTTCATCAATAGTGACACTTTGTTTTTCCACTCCGATTGAAATTCTTAGTGCTTCCTTATCTATATATTATACCTTGACTTCTAAAGCTATTGTTGATTCAACTAGGTCAATTGATGCTTATTTTTCAATCTTTGAAATCGTGATTTACTTTCTCTATAATATTTTAACTTCATTAAGAGGTGTAAACAAATGATTTATTTATCTATGTTATATAAAACGTTCTCAAAAAATTGTTGTAGATCTTACTTATTTTGTTGTTTCTATTCTTGGTCACATTTTATTGCAACATTTTTAAAATAGATTCTTGATCATTAAATTGAATATTATTAATTGGTTCCTCAAGATCTCTAAGAACTTTATTTATATTCAAATGATTTATTATTTCCAAAACTTTTTTTACTAATTCAGTTTGAATTTATTCTAGTGCCTTCTTCGTTTGAAAACATTCTTTTACTAATTCAGTTTGAATTTATTCTAGTGCCTTCTTCGTTTGAAAACATTCTTTATGTTGGAAACCTAATGCGTTATGGTTATGATATTTTGTATTATTCACTTGAGAAGGAATATGAAAAGTCACAAATGAATATGAAATTTCATAGAGAGTCCAAGAGACCTCTTGGAAGGTGAATCCAAATGCCATAGATGTCAATTTTCACATGCAACTCTATGTAACTAATTTCATCTCTGAAAATTGCTTCCTAGTGATCTAACTATCACCAAAATTATTGACTGAAAACATATGTAGCGGAAACAACAATATCAAAGATGAATAATCAATACAAAAGAGACACAATAATTATGTTTTATAATCTTGTTAACATCAGAAATTCTAATGGAAAAACCATCCCCCCCAGCCAGTACAATATCACCAGAAATTCAAGGACAACCTTGTCCTCCAAAGTCACCAAAACATAGAACACCCTTGTTCTCTAATATAGAAATAAGAAAATCAAACATCGGTAATATATGTAAATATCCTCTACACACAAATCTGTTGTAGACCACTTGTATGGCTTGTTGACATCACCTGTCAGCCTATACGGATCTATACCTAACCAAAAAATTCAGATGCATGATTCACCAACTGGAAACCTACATATTTATGTTGTTTTCTCTACTGAAAACTATGTATACCCTATACAAGATTTGTTCATCTGAAACCCACGTATATACACACTTCATCCTCCTACAATCGTGTATGATACGAAAAAATTTCTCCACATGTCTGACCTTCTTTGATTCTCTTTCTTGGGCCAAATTTTCCACCTTGCAAACTTCCCCTTTGCTRAGACCACCARTCTTCCTAGCACAAGTGAAGACTCACTTATGCTAKCTCCATCATGTCTCCACACACCCTACATGATATCTAATGTCACAAATACCTCTTTCCTTTATACACAATCCTTAGGGGTCACCATAGAATCTCCTCCATAAGTCAACATCAAATCAAGATTTCCTTGTGGGTGCGAAGTCCCAAGACAAGTCCAAGAATCCCATCACCAAACCCATGAATCCATAGCTTCATTACAACTATGTTTTCACCAAACCAAAAGTGTGATGTGGTTCCCACGATGATTTCCACATGAAAAACACCTATGGTCATGTGAGAATACCTGCCCAAAGCTACAAAAATAAGCACTCCCTATTAGTGAGGAAGGTATTCTCACCACACTACACAAGTGGGAATGCCTCCCATTGCTACAAAAAAAACAACACTCCATCTTATCGAGGGGGGAATTACATCCTCCATCATCACCTGGAAGTATCTCTCTCTCCCATACTGGATCCTCTACCACAACTTCTCTCTAATATTCTTGATTTTCTACTCCCTCTGTCATCGAACAAAATCCTGGTCTCCAATCCTCTTGACTAGTTGCATCCTTGGTCACTAAAGAAAATCCTATTGTCTAACATGATCACATCATGGAATACATCCTACTCTTAGAATCCTCCTACCTTTGAGACTCCTTTCTACCCTCCTCAAACCATGATACCATCTTGACAATCTTGGAAGATGCCTCTCTCCCACATGGACCCGAAGATTGGTTCCCACTAAACAAATGAATCTCCCTCTGAAACCATATTCCCTTTGAGTCTCCTAACTCCCTTTGAATTCATACACCCTCTGAATCCATTAACTCCCTCTGAGTCTACACAACCTCTGGAGCTACCTACTCCCTATCCAATGTCCTCTTCAATGTCCTAGGAGGTTGTTCCTCCCCACTGGATCCTGAGGGATGACTCCCTATGAACTCTAGCTCCTTCGGATTTGGTATTGTTGGTGAGGCCACCTGCCTCACTACTCATGGAGCTACATCCTCTCTCTGAACATATGCTACTAGTGGGGCCACCTGCCTCACCGCTGGTGGAGCCACTTTCTCTTCCTCATCTATCTCTCTACTCCTTCTAGTCACAACATGCATTGGTTGGCCCTCTCTACCTCCAAGAACCACTCCTAATATGAAGCTAGATCCTTTGGGTATAAACAACACTTGTCTAACTCAAAATAATGTGTGGTGCCCCTTTCTCTTAATCTCTGAAAATGAGAGAAAAATCATCCTAAGTTATGATACCCATAACACATTTGACACCCTTAGCACCTCTCCTAAATCCAATCGAAACAATACTCTACCAGATCCTCGTGTTACATGCTTGACTCCCTTGTCAATCTACACACACAAGTCTGAGTCAATCTATGTGAAAGTGTCAAACAACTCTCTAGCACCTATCATATGGAAATATTTTTTGTTATCCACAAACTAAGTCCCCCTGCTAAATATTGTACCCGAAAGGGAGGAGACCAATAAGATCTCCCTCTGGAACCTATCTACAAGATCATCAACCTTTGTTTTTGATGGTTTTTTCCTTCTTCCCCTTCCCCTCCATTCTGGACACGAAAAATGACCATATTTATGACACTCAAAATAGTTGTATCCTCCCTAGACACTAATAGAGCCTCATCCTAGATACAATCAGTCCATATCCTCTCAAATCCTACAAACATCTCTCATGCACAAATCCCCTGCATAAAAAGGTTCCCAAAACCTGGGAAGACTAACTCAACATCCAATAACACATGTCCATCCCAAAACAATATTGCATAGTCCTACGCCTCAATCCTTGAGGTTGATAACACACTATTGCTACCCATAGCACACTTTTCACTCTTAACACACCCCTTGACTCCATCTGGAATAACCCAAATCCTTGTACTACAAGCTTGGTCCTCCTACCAAGCTCTTCATACATACCTGAGTCAAACATTGTGAAACTCACGAAACAATCATGTGCCCCTGTCATGTATGGGTGGATCTCATTGGATAATAACCATGAAATCCTCCAAGGAAAACATCCTGCTTCCTCAAGTCATGCCCATCTAATGAACTTCTACCCAATTCCATCATTCAAGTCACCAAAAAATATTTGTGTATACACATGCTACCATTGATCTTGTTTCCTCACTGATCATCCTGACAATCTAAAGCTGGTGCTTCAAGTGTAGCATCCTTCCAGTATTATTTTTTTAGTAAAGACCCACCAAAAAATCATACATATCCTTGGAATTTTCTTTCTCAGTAATGTGAGGAATCATGTGGTCATTCACGGACTCTAGCAATACCCGCTAGGCCTTCACTTCCTTCTTCTTGTGAAATTCCAAATCTATTGAATCATTTGGATTAGGAACCACATCCTCAACATACTCCTTCAGATCATTCTCTTCCAACAGAAGGAGAACCATTTCCTTCCAAGCTTGGAATTTGGTTGCCCCTTCCAACATGTCATCAAGCTTCATTGTATTCACGATCTTGACCTTCCCAAACCAAGAACAAGAAAAAGAACAATTACAACACTCTTCCATTGTCGTAGCCAACAAAGTGTCTCAAGATGATCCCCTTCTCTTAAAATCCCAAGCTCTGAAACCATGTCAATTTTCACATGCAACTCTATGTGACTAATTTCATATCTAAAAATTTATTTCTAATGATCTAATTATCACTTAACAACTTTACACTGAAATTGTTGACTGAAAACATATACAGCAGAAACAACAAGATCATATAGTAATCATCAATACACAAGAGACACAATAATTATGTTTTGTAATCTTGTTAACATAAAAAATCATGATGAAAAACCATCCCTGCTAACCAATACAATATCACCAGAAATTTGAGGACAACCTTGTCCTCCAAAGTCACCAAAATTGAGAACACCCTTGTTCTCCAATATACAAATCAGAAAATCAAACCTCACAATATCTAGAAATATTCTCTGCACACAAATCTATTGTAGACCACCTGTACGACTTAATGACATCACCCGTGAGTCGGTACAGATTTGTACCTTCCCAAAAACATTAGATATGTGATTCACCAACTGGAAACCTGTGTATATACGTTGTTTTATCTCCTACAAACCGTGTATTCCCTATACATGATTCATTTGTATGCAACCCACATATATACGTGCTTCATCCTCCTGCAAACTACATATGGTATGAAAAAATTTGCTCTACACGTCCAACCTTCTTTGCTTCTCTCTCTCTTGGGCTAGATTCGCCACCTTGGAAACTCACCCTTTGTTGAGATCACCAATCCTCCTAACACAAGTGTAGACTCACTTATGTTGGCTCCATCATGTCTCCACACACTCTACATGATATCTAATATCACAATGATCTCTCTACCTTATATACAATCCTTAGGGGTCACCATAGAAGCCCCTCCACAAGTCAACATCAAATTAGGCTTTCCTTGTCAACATCAAATTAGTCTTTCAAATTAGTCAACATCAAGTCAACATCAAGTGAAGCTCCAACACAAGCCCACAAAGCCCATCACCAAACCCATGAAGCCCCAACTTCATTCAAAGAGTGTTTTCACCAAACCAAAAGTGTGATTTGGTTCCCACGATGATTCCCACATGCCCAACACCTAGGGTCATGTGAGAATACCTTCCCGAAGCTACAAAAATCAACAATAGATCATGTATTTATGTGTGTATCATATTAATGAAATGCATAGCACATTGATCTCTAGAGTATTTTAACACTGGTATCAAAGTGCCTATGGTCTTAGGGCCTTAATTAAGCTATGGAAGTTGTCCATAGCATCATGGTTTAACTCCATGATTCTTTGACTCATCCAAAAAATCTTTTGTCTCGTTTATTCCCTTGGGCATTTTCATTCGAGTGCACAGAAACATCTCTTTCCTTGATTCCCTTTCTCGACATTATCTATGCCCTCATATTTTCACAGGAATTAAGGTATCTCTCTCACCTTGTCTCTAAATATGTCCAACTCTTCATTCATCAAAGTTGGTCTATGTTTAGAGTGGTCCGACCAACTTCAAAGGCTATGAACTTTATCTTCTTGCAGTTCTGAAAACCATAATTTCATAACTAGGGTTCAATTCTTCACACTCATTGTATTTGTTGTTTAATTATTCACTCCCATGGTATTTGTTGTTCAATTCTCCATGCTTATGGTATTCGTTGTTTGATTCTTCACACCCTTTGTGTGGCTCTCTCTCTCTCTGTGAAACCTTTCAAATCACTTTATGTTTAGAACATACTATGACGATCGGATTATATAAGTATAAATGCATATTAATGCTTATTAAGGAAAAACACTTTAACTAAAGACACATTCTACCAAATTGATCTTAATTAACTCTTAAACATCTAAATATCCTAAGAGATATTTCTTTGTCACAAAAATCCAGTAACAATCTATTTTTCCTAGCACATGTGTGGGAGTATAAAAATAATGCAATACTATATAAAAAATCATAATAGAATAACATTTTAGCAAGAGTAACCATGGACTTTCAAGTTTAATTTCTTAATTCTTATTTGTCACATGAGTCAAGAAGCAATCCATCTTCCTTAGCGTGTGTGTGGTCATGATGGATTACAATATGATTCATCAAAATATAATGAAATTCATTATCAATCGATGTTCAAATGAAAAGGCACCTATGGACCCATTCGGATTAATGTCAAATCAGTTTTATAATGTAATATGTTATTCAATTGTTGTGTGTGTTCATAATGGATTACAATATGATTAATCAAAATATAATAAAAGTCTTTATGAATCGTTGTTCTAATGACAAGGCACATATGGTCGGATTAATGTCAAAACAATTATGTAATGCAATATGCTATTCAATTGTTTAGACAATTTCACTCCTAAAATAACACTTGATAAAAGATAATTTTGCTTCAACTAAAAATAAGTTTATCAGTAATAAGACATATCATTTAAAAAAGAAATATCCCTATACATGAAGAAAAAATAAAAACTTACTATACTTACTAATTTCAATCACATACTTACAATATAATTAAAAAAATAATAATAAATGCAATAAAGTCATGTTCAAATAGTTTGCAAAATAAACTAAGGATTCCATATAATGCATTTCTAGATGTAATGTTAAAGACACTAGAGCTTTCTCCCTTTTCTATTTTTTAATTTAAAAAATATATACACATGACATATTTAATAGTCATTTAATTACGCTTAAAGGTGTACACCTATTGACAATGGGCAGATTTAATAGGGGTTTAGTGCTTAATAAGTTTTCTATGGACATGATTAAATATGGCTAGAATATTCTTAGTAGTCACACAAAATAAATGGCTGTGATTTCAATCATTAACTTCCTAGCTATTATAAAGACATCTGTTTATGTGTTTATTTTTTTACATTTATCTAATCATATTTAAAAATTACTTTGATTTCAATCATTAACTTCCTAGCTATTATAAAGACATATGTTTATGTGTTTACTTTTTTACATTTACCTAATCATATTTAAAAATTACTTTGATAGCTAACTGTAAGTGATTAACATAAATTAAAATTAACATGAAGCTCAACTGTTTATTTGTTAATCAATAATAAAATTTAATATATTCTCTTAAAGATTCTTTTCATCTTATCAGCCTTTCTTGTTGATCAGCCACAATTATGTGGATGTGCTAGTTATAACACATTGAAAACGGTAAAATTTAATAATCTTTTAATTATAATTAAGTTTTTAATGAACAAGATTTGATATGATATGAATATTTTTCTTAATTACAATAAATAATTGTGATTCCAATCATTAACTTCATTTCATGATAAAAGATATTCATTCATCATTAAAAAAATAATTAAAACAATTAACATAATAATTGAAAATGTTTTAATAATGTCAGCCGTTAAGATTTTTTACAAATTCTTTGATTAGGGGGTAAGTGGGACAAGGGTTTCATGGCCACGTTTTCCTAGGCACGTTTATCCCTGTGCATTTTCGTGGGATGTGAAGAGTGTCGACATGGTATGGACGTTGGTCGATACGTTTTTTGGGATGTGAAGCAAGCTTAATAATGAAGAATGTCACTTTTCATTGCGGGTGTGCATAGTAAACTGAGGCATGAGTATTGAATTGATTTATTTATCTCGACAAATGAGCATTGCATTGATATTGATTCAAGTAGCCTGTGCAAAAAACTTACTTTTGGCTTGTTAACAATTTTGTACCAAAGGAAGATGAAGGTTTATAACGTCTCCGTGCAAAAGGCAAGCTTTATTTTATCTAAATCTTGTTTAAATTGACTATAGTCTCATTTGACAGTTTTGTACGAAAGGAGGATGAAGGTTTATAACGTCTCCGTACAAAAGGCAAGCTTTATTTTATCTCAATCTTGTTTAAATTGACTACATTTTAGTTGAGTTATTGCATTGTTATAGTTTCAATAACCCGACCAGGCTAAAGCTATAATGGTATTGGCTGGGAATATAATGGGCTCTGGTCCAACTAACCCCATAACAACAACTTGGAGTAGGCCTTTGAGATCGTTGAGCACATCAGCACTTCATTATATGGTATGTTTAGGTAGAATTTATTTTAAATGGTAAAGTTATGGAGATTAAAATTAGTTAAGTTTAATTATTTATGGAAGCTTGAATTGTAATTAGATATCCTATTGTTAGGAAACGATCTCTGCAAAGTTTTCTGGAAAAGTGCAAGGAGGGGTAATTGATTGAGAGCCTCATTATTTCGAAGTTTCACATGTGAATTTTGCCCATTTATACATCCAATAGAGCGGCTTCACATCTGAAGGTGTTCATGGCTAAGCAGTTCACAAAAGAAGGATTTTCTACATAAATATATCTGGGATTTTCCAATGCAATTACGGCGCTGAGACCGCCCAATTCAGACGGAGAGCAAAATAATAGCTTGGAGCAAGGTAAAGCACGTTGTATCTGAGTAATCCAGATAATAACCTTAGTAACCATTCTTGATTTCTGTTCCTCACACATTTTGTATTTCAACAGTTATTATGAAATATAGAAAGAATCACGGGAGTATTGTTTTTCTTAATGACCGTTATATAAGCTGATTGTTAGTGATGGCCCCACTGTCACCACTCTAGCTGTGTCTAAATGGGATTAATAAATTTGAAGCTTATCTGATGATGTTAATAAAAATCAAAATAATTTTGAAAATAATTAATATATTATAATTATTAAAATTAGAGTTAGGGTTTGTATCACTCTCAACAAATTTATACTAATTCTAAAAGCCTTACCATATCTAAATTGACTTTAGGCGTTCATCAGCCACATCATACAATGATGTGGCTGTGCTAGTTATACTTGTATCCCAACTACCCATCCTACTCCCATAAGACTCATGCTGATGTCAACGAGACTCAGTAAGAAATGCGTTACGTTGATTTCATTGTCTGCAAGAATGGCAGGTCCGCGCTTCTGAAAACAGACCAAGTCGTCACAGATAAAGCCCATAGAATGAGAAATAAAGTCCAAAAATGTATGCCCGTACGAATAAATTCACGCCCATAGAAAAAGCACATGCCCAATATCCATGGTTTTCAACGCGTACGTATTATTCAGATATAATTTGGGAAGCAATAGTGTGCACGGATCGTCGTAAGTATTCCTAAGATGAGAATGGTAGCTCTGACCTTTCCATAATCGTAAGCAAATTGTTCACTCTCAGTGTTAGTGTTATTCTAATGAGAATTGTGGATCCGAGTGTGATCATATTGACCAAAGGAAATTACGTTTATGTAATGTAATGAGAACGGACTGTGATCATTGACTCAAACTTCTGTTTTCCATATATATATACTTTATCTTTGTCTCTCGATTCTATCCGCACAATCTTTCCCAAAGAAAAAACCAAAGGATGGTTCGATTTGCATTTCCCCTTTATACAAAGGATTTGTGGGCTTCTCACCTGAAGTACCCATTGAGTCCCAAAACTAATAATGGGGACAATGATCAGCCCGCACAAAGAGAGGGACCGCAAGTTTCTTATTTGTGGCGAGATATCCAGGGTGTCAATTCTTGGAAAGGATTACTTGATCCCATGAATCCAATTTTGAAAGCTGAGATTCTCAGATACGGG
>SNQJ01S0109854.1:7550-21617 GCA_010110895.2 Picea sitchensis
GTTCTAGAAAAAAAGTTATAGCAAAAATGGTAAGATGACCTGAAAATAACATACCTTAGAACACATCACCAAAAGACTTCATCCTCCCTTGAAATCCGGCCTTCTTTACTTCTTATTTCCTCTGAAATTCAACTTGTATAAAAATGAATGTATAATGATATTTATTTATACCATTTATGTCACTTCATTTTAGCATTAGGGCTGACCTGACACTTTCTTATTTTGTAATTATTTTCTTTAATTATCTTCAGAGCCTACATGTACTTCCTTCTTCAATTCACTTTGTCATCTTCAAAAATTCATTTCTCCTCAACCATGAGGATCCACGTGACGTGCCACATACCGCCGGAAACAACATGATGTATACTATCCATTCATGGGTGTTGTATATGCATGTGCATTGCCCTTCATGTCCAAACACCTTTATCAATCTTGCAGTCCAAAACCCATGACTAGGGTTGACATCAATGACAACAACCAATCTTCCAACAATGGATTTATGCATTATTTATTTATTTATTTTCTTGATGTTGTCACTGCATAGATATATACATATGTAGTTATTTATTATTTATTAGAAAATATATAGTTATAAATATATTTTGTATTAGAAAATTGTCCCACAACAACATAGTAAGATAAAAAAATATATGGCTTGATCCAAATTTTTATTTTTTGAAATTGTTCAAAAATTTGATGCTTAAATACAAAAAAGGCATGACAATCCTTTGTAAATTTAGAACTTGTATCCAAATTTGAAATCGTTTTTTCAAGGATAATACACTCCATTTATAGAGATTCTATTTATCTCTTTTGATTGTGCAAAGTTTCCATAATGAAAGTGTACCCATTGTTTTTGAATTCCTCCTAAGAGTGCAACCTAATTGCCACAGAGAAAATTGAGGTATTATGTTCAACATAAAGACATTTGAGCCTTTTCAAAACCAAATGGATGTCAATGGTTTCACATAATGGGCATTGCTTAGAATGTGAGTGATATTCCACATTGAAATCGATTTTACATAGCACATACAAAATCTCCCTTCCAATTCTTATAGGCATATTAGAAAGATACCATCATAACAACTAGAAAATGACTTTTCAACCTCTCCTCAAACAATTTTCAATAGAGGATAGGAGAACATCAATGGTATCACAATTTCCATAGTGATTCTAAGAGTTCACCTTCTAGTTTTCTATGTAGAGATAAATTGGCTTCATAAGGATCTTTGGAGAGACTAGGAGGGTATGAGCCACAAACTCAACATCAATTCCAACAAGACACCATAGCAAATCCTTTAGCAATTGAACATGAGGGTCTCAGATTCGAGGTTGAGGAAACATCTCAAGATAGGTGGAAGGATGCAAAACCCAAATAAATATAGCCCAAAACAAAGCATACCAATTGGGTTCATCTCCACTCAGAATAATCCAAAGGAGAAGCTACAAAACCTCACCATTAGACATTCAATAAAACTTTCCATCCAAAACCATTATTGCATTTGTGATAATAGCCATGTTGTTCCTCGAGTGATTAGCTCGCTTCAACATTGCACAACAAATGTGTGAAGGTATCGCAAGGGTGAAGAACCTTGAGCGTTGCTTTCCCATATTTAATCTACCCTACATCTTGGTCTTCCACTTGACTTGCATGCATTTTTTGATCACGACTCAAGTTGATGAGTTAATTTCTTGGAAAGAGGTTACCCATTTTTGGATCTAAGGACTCCACCATCCAAATGAAAGGCCATATTAGCCAGTTGGTCCATCTATTAATTTAGCTCCTTTTACACATGGAAATATTCTATAATTCAAAGTCGTTGGCTTCCTTTTGTATTCATTGGATAAGACTTACTAGTTTGTCATCGGTGGGAGAGAAAAGACTACTAATCTATAAACTTCTATGGATAAATTTCCACTACAACTATTCGTCACAACAAATCTTACAATTTTCTAAAATATTTTATTATGCAGTTTATTACCTTAGATATCAAATTTATTATTACTAGCTTAGTTCTCAAATTTATGGAAATAACTTAAACCAAAATAAAATAAAAAGAAAATGAAAACACCATCTACACAAGTGAACAAACAATGTAACTTGGGAAACCCAATATGAGAGAAAACCCAACTAGAATGTGAGGCCTATGATTTGCTCTCTTTTTCTTAGTTATAAAATGCAAGTACAAAGAAAGGGGCACTCACTCTAGAGTTGTCATGGACACCATGGATTTAATGGTTACTAAAAAATCTTCTACCTCCTTTGTTATGCTTTAATATCCCACTTCTACATGGTCTACTCAACTATGGAATAATAATAATACTAAAAAACTGGAACTCCTTCTCTTCCTAGCAACTCAATGTTTAACATATCCTAACAATTGTCTAAGGTTAGGGTTAGGTCAGTTTTTCCATGCCTTAACAATCAATTAGTTTTGGGGTTTTGGACCCTCTAGAATCATCTTGAAAGTTCACACATGACTAGCCCCACATGTGTGAGTAATGGGAGTTGAAATGGAATGCACTAGGTACCCATTAGAGTATTTTGAGTTAAAAAATGGGCCTCAAAACAAAAAATGTGTTATCAACATCAACTTCAAAAGAACCAATAGGATTCAAGATGATGATGTCAATCATAAGGGTAAATAGTTTTGGTGGGAAATTAAGAAACTATTTTTTTTAATCGTATTTTTGCTTATCTCCTTATAGGTTTACTCAAAATTCAAGTGTAGGACCTTGTTGGATGTGGAATTAAAATTTACATCCAACAAGTTCCTACACTTGAAATTTGAGTAAACCTATAAGGAGATAAGTCGAAAATACAATTAAAGAAAGTAGTTTTATTATTTCCCTTTGATTTTTTTTTGTTATTTTAACAATTATTTTATTAGTTTCCTTAAGAGGCCCATTTAAGACCATAAAATGTCTCTAATGATGGTGGTCAACACATACAAACTCCAATTGAGGTAATTTTTTCACCATTGGAAGGCTTTTAGTGTGTAGAACAACATTGAGGGGTTGGAGCTATGCTTGAAAAGTTTTGACCCCAAAAAGTGTCATTTGATGCCTCAAATTGGCTCGGAAAGGTTTCAGACCCTAAATCACCAAACTGGGACCTACCCCTAAAATGGGCCCTGCAAGCCAATTCCTCCAAACCACCCAAAAATTACCAAGATAGATGACAAATTATATACTAGATCCATTTCAGATCATACCTCTCCATATAGGGAGGCTTTTGGTCTCCAAATATTTTATGGAATGAGGAAAGAAAATTTTTCCTTTACCTTCTCCCTAGAGTACCATTCGGCCTTGCATGGAAGTTGTCATTTCAACCCTATCTACCAGAGTTCATGCTTCCCTTGTCTGGTAGTTATGGACTTCTTCTAAAAAACTATATCTTCTGCCAAATCTACTTGAGCTTTTGGTGCTAATTCCTTTATGGTAGGTAGGAGTTAGGACATGTCCTTAGTTTCCTAATATAACATGGAAGGCTCATAGAGTTTCGTATTTTCCACATTCACTATTGAGTAAATGCACATATATGGGAGTAAATTAAGTCTGTAGGTATTATCACCCACCTTATCCAATACAAAGGACCATACTACAGAGCCTTGATATTCTTATGATGACCCTATAACCTTCCTTTGTTCATATGAAACCAAATTCTATCTCCCACCTTGGATGTTTTCTCAATTCTATGCTAATCATGTTAAGCCTTGTACTTTTCTCATGACTTATTCAATGTCTCCTGTACTTGAAAATGGACCCACCTAATATATTCAAAACAAAAAATCTACTTTCATTACATCTCCTATGATGTATTCCCTCACTCCTCCTTGTTGGCCTTATACAAAATCCAAGGGCAAAGGCGACAAATAACCAAATAAATTTTCAAAAGAGGAATTATCAGTAGAAGTGTGGACTCCTTTGTTAAAAGAGTGTTGAGTATAAATCAAAATTTCATCCAAGGTATTTGGATGCTTCTTATTGTAACGCCTCAAAATTTGAACCAATGTATTGTTGACTACTATTGTATTGTTGACGGATACATTGGTTCAATTGACGAAACAATGTAGATCTGTTCAACTTGGTGTCCATCTTCTCCCAAATTTTGGTCCAAAAGGAACTAAAAAATGATCTAGTATCCCTATCCGAGGTGATTCTCCTTGGTATCCTAAAGTACACCCATACCTATTCAAATAACATGTTTGTTTCTTCTTATCCTTTGGTGGTATTTTTACAAGGCATAAGAATGCACATCTTGTTGAACTTGTCAACTACCACAAACAAATAGTCATGCCCCTTCTTGGTTGTTATCAAAGCACCCAAAAAATCCATGGAGATGTTACCCTTGGGTCTAGTGGGTACAAGTAAGGGATGGTTAAAACCTTGTTGTTACAACAAAGTATGCATCCTCTAATAAACCAAGCTACATCTTCTTGTATCCTGGACCAATACACATATCTTTGCAAGTTGGAAACTGTATTCACAACAACAAAATGTACTTCAACCTTGGAGGTATGAGCCTCTCTAATAAGTTGTAATATTTCATCTCTACAAACACAAAGCTTATCTAGCTTGTAGAGAAATCCATTTTGGAGATGACAATAAACCTTACTGATACCTTCTTCTACATGAATTTAGTGGCCATATAGCTACTAAAACACCTCTTTAAATTCCTCATCTTCCATGTATGCCTCTTTGTATGCATCATGGGTAAAAGGATACATGTGCATAAGAGTTACCAAAGCTATAATATTGGATGTGGGTGGCCTTGAAAGCAAGTCTTCCAACTTATTAATGCTTCCCTTCGTATATTTGACGACTAGATGAAACTACTGCAAAATCCCCATCCACTTGTAGTGTTCGATTTGTTGAAGCTTACTATGGGCCTACACATAATGCAATGGTTAATGATCAATGGGGATATTGGTTTCCTTACCCATGTGATAGTGTTTCCATTTCTTAATAGCTTGAACTAAGGCACAATTTCTTATCATATGTAGGGTAGTTCAAGACTCCACCATGAAACATTTTAGAATGATATCACATTGAATTACCTCCCTATGTTAACACTATTCCCATAGTATATCAACTTGCATTTGTCTCCTCTTCGAAAGGCTTCTGCAAGTTGGGCAATGTAAGCATTGATTCTTGAATGATATTTCGTTTCATCTCATAAAAATCTTTTTACCAAATATTTCCCCACTGGAGAATCTTACCAATGGTTATTATGGCATGAAGTGGCATAGCTACAATTGAAAAGGACACTATAAAATTCCATAACTATTGCACTTCCCAAAATATCTCCTAACTTCAGTGACATTAGTAGGAACTAGCCACTTGAGGATGGCCTCCATATTCATAGGATTTATCTTGAGTTCCCCTCCACCAATCACCTACCCCAAATACATCAAGGATTACTAAGCAAACTCACATTTCTTAAGGTTATGCAACAACCAATTATTTTTCAAAGTCTCTAACACCTGCATGAGATGTGATATGTTCTCTTCCTAGGTAGAGATATAAAGTAATATACCATCTAGGTACATTAATGTAAGACACCCAACCCCCTAAGTACCCTTTTAAGGGATGGGGTAGTAAATTTTTTCTCTTTCTTAATCATCCCAAGGCCTATTCTTAAGGTCCCCAACGTCTCATTCTCGACAAGAGGTTTTCAATGACTACAATTATGCCCAAATATGATCTCAGAGTCAAAATTTATGGCCTTCCAAAATTCTCGGGCCTCCATTGGCCCAAAGCCACCTCACTAGATCATGGAATCCACGTGGATTCTTAATACTTGTGCCATCCAATGTGTCATATGCCATCGGTCACATTAAGTTTACGTGCCCAATTCTTGACTTATCTTCATTGTCGTTGGGGTTTTACTCCCACAGAGCCTCAAACACCCCAACACTAAAATTTTTGACGATGATCCCATGTTGGGACTATGCCAAATCCTTTTGTCGTTGGGATGAGCATCCTACGACTCTAATTGTGTTAGAAATCCTAAATTGCACGAGGGTTAACACCCCTAACGTCTAACATTCACAATCTGACAAACCTCAAGCTGCTCATCTAATGACTATGTGTAAGTCGATGACACCAACTCATGTGATATTTGATTGCTCATCCCTTTCTCACTTCTAGAATAGACGGGCGGGGCCCACAACAGATCGATGATTGAGATTGAATCTCCACCCTACGTCGACCAACAATATAGATCTTCTTATCCTTTCGTCATCTTCGACATTCCTTACCAACGCCTATCAGGTCAATCTCTTACACCCCGACGCCATTACGCCTGGATCAATGGTCCAGATCTCATCATCCCATCTCCATAGATATCTACAACTCTCAATGTGTCACCAATTTATTTCATCGTCGACATTCTCCTAACTTTCCATCCTTATACCCATAATGACGATACCTTAGACATCGATAGTCCATATTCACTAGCCCGTAGATCCAACGACCAGAAATAAAAAGAAGGTACAAAGGACCTCCTTGACCAATGGGGACCACTTTTATCTCATCTACCAATTACGTAGTGACATCTTTCACTACTCAACCACACCGGATGCCATGCTAAAATCCTCACATCATCATGACATCCACCTCTCTCAGACGAATCTCGAGGAAATTAATGATGAATATCTCTCTGTCCAAACAACAGATCAAAAACTCTCATTGTGTCAGTATCGATGCCTTTCTCGTCGTCGAAATTTTTGGCTGATGCAAGATCTTGCCAACCATTCAAAATCCAATGAACAACCAAGATATAACCGTGTCTAGATCTGATCGTCCAAATCACTGTCTATGATACAAAGGTTTTTGGGTCCTTTAGGGACCACTCTTGTCTAATCAACCATTCAACTAGTGACATGCATCACCCCTAAGGACATGCTAGTTTCCCAGTCGTCCTAACACGTGGATTTTCCACTGCCTGCCACATGGGGTGAGACATGGTGCAGTCTTTTCTTGACATGTGGCACCATCACCACCTAATACATACCATTCATCTTCCTATGAATTCTCATCTATTGTGGCACCATCACCCCCTAATACGTATCATTCGTCTTCCTATGAATTCTGATCTATTGACACGTGGAACCATCCACGTCACCCTCTTAAACCATTTGTTAGGAGATAAAAAATCTA
Source organism: Picea sitchensis (assembly GCA_010110895.2). Lineage (NCBI taxonomy): Eukaryota > Viridiplantae > Streptophyta > Pinopsida > Pinales > Pinaceae > Picea > Picea sitchensis. The sequence goes on from SNQJ01S0109854.1 coordinate 14,715, forward strand.
TATCTCCTTTTGAAGTTCCTCCAATCACGATAGATTAACGGTCCATATATCCTCTTGTAGTTCCTCTGTTCATGACAGATCAATGGTCCAGATCCCCTCTTTGAGTTCTCCCATTGGATTATTTTCATTCCGGTGAACGAAACCATAATGAAGAACCCCCTGTGATGGACGACATAGATGCTTTCATGATTCCCATGACCAACGATTGATATTTGATCAATGGTCTACATGCTCTCCTTTCCATCTAGACCCGCACTCATCCCATCGACCAATCAACTATCAACACACATCAACATGCTGATGAAATAACGAACATCGTCTCACTCTTCCACCTTGACCTGTCAAGTGGGACACCTCGATGATCAAAGGCTAAGGTTAAACTTGCCTTATTACATATCTACGGTCTATACTCAACCTCATAGTTTCTCCTTCAAAGTTTTTATTTGTGACCGCTTGAAAGTTCCCTCTGAAAGTCCACTCCGAACAACTCTTTTCAATGTATTTCACCTCAATATAATGACAACTAGATACAACAATGGTATATATTCTACCTCCATGTTCCTATGGGTTGACGACTATCATTGACTCAAAATACAACTCTCCATGCATCATATCCTACTCCAATGAAGGGTCGGTATCTATTCGCTATGCCGATCCAACGAGTGTGGTTCCTTCAGGATGAAAAACATGGGTTTTAATCATAGCATCAGTCCATATCTGGACTTAGCCATTCAAAAAATTCTTCTAAGTATTTTCTAAGGTCTTACTATGCCTTTAAGAGCTCTCTCCTTGCTTCAGAAAACTACGAAGGCATTCCTACTTCACCATTTTAGGTGGAGATTCACGTCCTATGAACTACCTATACCAGGAAAGGGGATTCCACAGACGAGTTAAAACTCTTTGAACCCCTTAGAGGCCTCTCTCGAGAACTGCGACATTCCCATGCATGTCTTAGGACACACTGTCTATTCCTCCTAGGGGTATCTTGCATTTTTATTCTATAAGCCTATTTTTTTTTCATAGGTATCGTACTATAACAATACTTTTCTACGCACCCAAGAGGCACAAACATATCGATATATCTAAAAATTCTATTCAAAAGATGAAATCATTTGTACTATTCCTTTAATCCATTACGATAAAACACAAGGTCCTCCTTCTCATACACACAGTACACATGCAATTCAATTCATACATATTATTATACAACTACAATAACTTCCAATAGAACAATATCAACACCATTGACTAGGTATACACAATTACAAACAATCAGAGGCATCTAGCCATACCATTAATTCTATTACTCAGAGTATATGTGTAACGTCCCCAACCATCTCTTGCCGAGCCATGCCAGACCAGAGAACTCTTATTGTTCTCTCTACGGAACATACTATAACATACCCAACATCCAATTGAGCTATGCCACATAAATTTTTCGAACTGCATGCAATTAATATACACACACACAAAACTCTTGTGGAAGCATTATATATAAAATGTAAACATAGAAATGCATCTGTAAATACACATATTCACACCGAAATAACAGTAAACATATACATGCAACATATACAGGCAATGCTCGTAAAAATAAACACAGTTATAACCACACATATGATAACCCATAAAATAAACACATAAATAACAATGCAACATGTAAATTTATCACACAATTGACACTTGTCTTGGTAATAATGTCACCAACTACGTGCAGACCTTCCATGAACCTCCCAGCCTTAGACCACACTGTTCATCACTCTCAACAATGAGTCACCCCCAAGCTGGGACTAAACTCCACAGGAAAGACTACATGTTAATGATTCATCTCTCTTTGTCAATCACTTGATTCACCCTCTTTGTTTGTCCATCTGATTCTGGATGATAAGCTGTACTAAAATTCAAATTTGTTCCAAATCCACTAAATAACCCCTTCCAAAATTTTGAGGTAAATTTTGGATCTCTGTCAGACACAATTGTCTTGGGTATGCCATGTAATCTAGCAATTTCTCTCAGATAAACATCAACAACGTTGGCTCCCTTGTGAGTGAGCTTAACTGGAATAAAATGGGTTGCCTTAGTAAGCTTACCCACCACTACCATGATAGAATCATGTTACTTGTTTGTTCTAGGTAGTTTGGTAATGAAATACATGGTTACAACTTCCCACTTCCACTCAGAAATGGGTAATGGCTATACAAAATTAGCTGGGTGTCTATGCTCAGCCTTTACCTTTTGGCCTTCCAAACATCTGGCAATAAAACCAACAACCTCTTTCTTCATGCCTGGCTAATAATATTGGCTCTTGACAGCTGCAATAGTTTTCTAATATCCCGGGTGCCCAGCATAAGGTACATTATGCATTTCTCCCAATATTAGATCTTTAAATTCATAAGAATTTGGTACATAAATTTTTCACCTGTACATGAGAATTTCATCATTATCTAGTTTGTATTCTTCAATTTTCTGCTGCAAAATACCTTGCTATAATTTTGCCACTAATTCCTTGTATTGCAAATCTAATTTGGTAGCCTCTGTAATTATGTATTTCAAATATGATTGGTACATGCTAATGGTTGTAGCATGTAATTCATGAACTCTTCTGCTGAGTGCATCAACCACTTTGTTCTCTTTCCCTTTGATATGATTTATATCAAAGTCATATTCACTTAGAAATTCTAACCATCTGTTTTGCCTAGAACTTAGATTTGGTTGATCAAATAAATATTTCATACCATTATGGTTTGTTCTCAGCTCAAACCTTTTCCCCGTGAGGTAGTGTCTCCATTTCCTCAAAGCATGCACTATGGATGCCAACTCCAAATCATGAGTGGCATAGTTTCTTTCATGCTCCTTCAACTTCCTTGATTCATAACATATAACAAACCCATTTTGACTGAGGACTCCACCAAGTCCTTCTTTACATGCATCTGTGCATACAATGAAGTCTTCATTTGGGTCTGCAATCCTTAGTATTGGACCACTTGTCAACAATTGTTTCAAGTGTTGGAAACTATTTTCACAATCCAATGTCCACTGAAACTTCACACCCTTTCTTTGCAAGGAAGTGATTGAGTGTGCAATATTTGAGAATCCTTCAATAAATCTCCTATAGTAGCCTGCAAGGCCCATGAATGATATGACCTCTATCAGATTATTTGGCACTGATCATTCTCTAATGGATTCTATCTTCTCAGGGTCCACTGCTATCCCATCCTTTGAAATGATATGCCCCAAATAATGAATTTTCTTCTTACAAAATGAGCATTTTCTCAACTTGGCATACAACTGATGCTCCATTAATACGTGCAACACGATCCTCAAATGATTTTCATGCTCTTATTATGACTTAGATTATATGATAATTTCATCCAAAAAGACAATGACAAACTTGTCTAAATATTCTCGGAAAACACCATTCATTAAGCACATGAAAACAATTGGTGCATTTGACAACCCAAATGGCACCACTGTGAACTCATAATGACCATACCTTTTCCTGAAGGTGGTCTTGATGATATCTTCCTCTTTAATCCTTACCTGATGGTATCTTGACCTGAGATCTATCTTTGAAAATATCTTTGCATCCTTCAATTGATCAAAAAGATAATCAATCCTTGCTAGAGGATACTTGTTCTTAACAATCACTTTATTCAACTGTCTAAAATCAATGCACAATATTAATGTTCCATCTTTCTTCTTCACAAACAAGACTAGGGCACCCCAAGGTGACACACTTGGGCGTATATATCCCTTCTTCAAAGGTTCTTCGAGCTGCATTTGCAATTCTTTCAACTCTGGCGTACCCATTCTGTAAGGGGTCTTTGACACTGGAGCTGCTCCAGGTATTATATTTATAGAAAAATCAATATCTCTCTTTGGGGGTAGTCCTGGTACCTCCTTGAACACATCTTCAAAATCTTCCAGGACTACATGATCTTCCAAGTTTGGCACCTTATCTTTAGGTGTCTCTTCCATATGTGCTGCAAATATTTGACACCCTTTTCTGTAACATTTCTTCAGCTGCAAAGCTGAAATTTCTCTGATGGTTATTGCCCTGGGAATTCCCTGCACTTTCCTTAGGGTCCCTTCCTCATCCAAGAAAGTAAATGTCTTGTTATGACAGTCTAGGATGGCATGACACTGGTCCAACCAATCCATCCCAATTAGAGAGTCATAGGAACCTAAATGAAAGATGTTCAAATCTACCCTGGTGTTCAGTCCATTCATGTACATAAGACATGACTTAACCATCTCATTAACTTTTCTTTTGGCTCTTGTAGCCAGCTACACCAAACAAGATTTCCCATGCTTTCTTTTTGGAAAATTAAAACTTTCCACCATCTTAGGATCTATATAACTATGACTAGCTCCCGATTCAATTAAAATAGAAATGGTTTAGTTGTTGATCATACCTTCCACTTCAATCATATGTGACTGATACTCTTCTTTCTTGTTGTCCAGGGCTACATAGATCCTTGACACATTTTTTCCCATGCCCTCCACTGTTTCATCTTGTTGTACATTGTGAACAATCCTCCCTTTTTCATCTCTGTGAGGACAATATATGAGCATGTGATCCCCTTTACAACCCCAACATTGAATAGGTGGCTTCTTTGGCCTTTGACCACCTGTCTCAATCTTTCTGGGCTCTCTTGGAGTTTGCTGTCCATGTGGATTATTTATGAAGAATGGTGGCTTAGATCCCTTCTTCCTCTGATCCACCTTGAATTTCTTTTTGTCTTCCCAAGATTTTTGGAATGTTGGCCTTGCTTTCTGCTGATCATGTAGTCATTTAGATCACCTTATGGTCTCCTCCAATGTCTTTGGATCATCATACTATATTTTTTCACTGATGAATGATGGTAATCCACTCAAATACCTTTAAATCTTAGCTGTCTCATCCTTGATGAAAGAGACATACTTCAACAGTTCTAAAAACCTTCTCTCATATTCATCAATGGTCATACTCCCAAGCTTGAGTTCAAAGAACTCTTTCATTTTCTTGTCATAGTATCTCTTAGTCAAATATTTCTTCTCAAAATAATTCTTGAATTCCCTCCAAGTAACACTTTTTTCTTTGATGTGATGCACCTGCACAAGATGATCCCACCACATGGATGCCTTTCCCTTGAGTTGATAGATGGAAATTCTACCTTCTGCATGAGAAGAATAATTATCCAATTGAAAATACTTTCTCATTCCCAACAATCATGTCTTTGCATCTTCATCCTTCTTGTGCTCACCATCAAATGTAGGAGGTTTGATTTTGTTCATTTCTCCTCATAGCTCATCCCCCCTAGACCTATTATGCTTACTTATAGGGGATGGACTTGAGATGCTATGTGCTCTCTTATTGGAATTCCTCAGGGAGTGGTGGTGATGTCTACTAACACTTCTTGCTCTTCTTTTCTCATCATGAGACTTGTGACTTCCCGATTTGCTCGAGCCACTCTCCTTATCCAATTTATTTTCTATTCTGTTCAAGCTATGCAATAACTTCATGTTGAAGTTATCATGTTGCTCATTGGCTCTCATAAGCCTTTCATTATCATCCTTATGGCTTTTGACATCCTTCTGCAAATTTTTAATGGTCTTTGCCATATTCATGTTTTCATTCCTTTCTTCTCCATGTCCATTGGAGTTTGTTCCTTCAATGCCCAAATGGACATCCATCCCTCTGAATTCATCTTCCTGGTTGTAATTCCCTTGTAACTCTTCCATTACTCTGGAATCTAAGCTGATCTTGATCTAGTTGTTTTTAACTCTGCAAAATGTGCAGCCAACAAAACTTTGTCAGGCTAACTGTTTCAACAATTTCATGAAAATATGAACGATTATGGTTCAATAATATATATCAGAATTATTTCTTCTGATTTTCTGGAAATTTGAATGACTATACCAATTTTCTAGGTGAATAATTATATTATTCTTTCCAATAAATTTCCAACGCCTACTCATATGCTCAATTCCGAGTCTTGAGAAGAAAGTTATGGCTATTTAAAAATTTCCCATTAATTTTTTTTTTTGTTCATTTTTCAACTTGGCGCAAATATTTGTTGTAAATATGCATTTTTGCACCTAATCCATTGGAATTTTCATAGGAGATCAATTGGGTTTCCTCATATACATATTATGGACACTCTGCCAAAGTTTCATCTCTTTCTGGGTTCTTGGCTTCTAGTTACAACCTGTTGAAGTTCTAGGCCAATTTTTGTTTTTGGTCTGGAATGCTACAGGTGCCTTATTTTCCATATTAAACAATTTTAACATGCCCAAAAATTTAATTGAACTCTCGGACTGTCTTCCATGGCTCAATATATTTCCATTGATTTCTCCTGCGCTTCAATCTGATTCCAAAGCAGAAAGTTATGGCTCTTTGAAGTTAGATGGGTCTTAAAATTTACCCTTCATTGTTTGTGTTGTAACTTTCTCATAAAAGCTATGTTTGACGAACAGTTTACACCATTAGAAATCTCTCTCCGAGCTATTTTATTTGAGTTGCAAAGACATAGTGTAGCTTTAGTACACCTCTATCTTGTGGTTTTTGAGTTGCTAAAAATGCTCTTAAGGGCCTAAAAGACATGCTGCAAAAAGATCACGTTCAAATGATATAAAACGTCGTGGAAAATCACTGCTTTTCTGTTGTTGTTCACCCTTCAAACAACTTTGCACACACAAATTTCAACCTGTAACCCATATTTATCATGCGCAAAAACAACGTAGGGTAAATCGTGCGTCACACACTTTAAAATCACTGTGCATCACTTCTTTGTGGCACCAGTAACTACGCACTACTTTTGTGTCATGCGCCAATATCTACCACGCGCAATTTTGGGACCGTGCGCTGATATCCACCGCACAATATATATATATATATATATATATATATATATATATATA
>SNQJ01S0109856.1:33442-44082 GCA_010110895.2 Picea sitchensis
ATGCTGTTTCTTTTCGGTAGTTGGCCATAGATCTTTTTCGCCGACTTTTTTTTTCCAACATCGACCCTCCACACTGTTCGTGGAGGCTACAGGGACTTCCTCCAGAAAATATGGAAGGGAACACCCCTTTACCCCCTCATTCTATGGAGGAATCTCCTCAACAGAGCGAGGTTCAAGACACTACAACCTCCCAAGAAGAAGTTCCCACTCCTTTAGAGAATTTTTGAATTGTTTCAGAGTCTCCGGAAGCTTTCCGCATTCTGGAGGGATATGAGCGACATGTTCTCCAACTGAATTCAGTCGGTGAATTTGTCGTCGTCAATCCTTCTGACATTCCAACTGGGTCTCATTCAAACCCTTTAGCCGATGACCCCTTTTGGACCGCAGACATTGTTCGAAGTCCACCGCGCATGGTGCAGGATCTTTATGGAACAGGGATGGGTGTTGACGCACCTATCACCTACACCGTACCCTTAAATCATTTTACCGGTACTACCGTTTTTTCAGCCACACCGTCCGTTGGTCCGAACACATCGTCCGTTGGCCCAAGGTCTACTTTTTCTCTCCAGACGGCCCATTCTACAATGGTCCCTCACATTCCGACTATTCCTACTGGTAATGCGATGGTTAGCCAAGCTATAATTGGAACACCTATAACACCTAGACCTTCATCATCACTCCCTTTTGGGTACAGAGCACTGAATTCTTCCACTGCCACTACTACCCAAGTTATGCCGGGAAGTTCCATACCTATCCAACAACCTGGAGGGACCAGTCTTGGTGGTCCTAATCTGTTCAGCGGTACCGGTTAGTCATTTACGTCTGGTTCTCAAATTCCGAGAACTCTACCTCAAGCTGGGGGGCATCCTCCCACCAGAGGACAACTTCCATTTGGAGGGAAACCTCATGCTGGGGGGCAGCCTCAATCCGGATCTTACCATCAACCGTATGGACAAAATGTTTCTACCACACCCAATCCATGGCACATCCCTTTTCCAGGAAATCCACAGTTCTCAGGGGGACACAATCCTCAAGCTCCACAACAACCTCCTTATGGACAAACGCCAAATCCAGATTATAATCCTCAAAACCCATCCATTTATCCTTCGCTCGCACATGCTTCTCAAAACACCTCAAATCCTGTGTACCCTGGTCAACACCAACCTTATACAAGAGGGCCCACTAGTTACAATTATCCGCATAACCTAGTGTATGGCCCGATTGGTGTCCCTATGCCGCACGAGTATTACCCACAAGTTAACCGACAACTACCTTTCCTAGCAACCCTAGACCTTCCAGACTTGTCTTGGTTAACGAATGATCCTATTTTTCATTCTCCGGTTTGGCCAGCTATTCCAACTAAACTTCCTTCTGATATCCCAAAATTCGACGGAAAGTCGGGAGAAGACCCAAACATCCATGTGATGACTTTCCATTTGTGGTGTTCATCCAACTCCCTCATGGACGATTCTATATGTTTGCGTATTTTCCAACGAACGCTTACGGGCTCTGCAGCGAAATGGTATATTGAATTACCACGTGCTTCTTTTCACGATTTCAACTCCCTTGCCATGTCCTTCCTCACACACTTCCAACTACCCATTCGATACGAGACGGGTACCGAACTATTGACCTCCCTTCGTCAGAAAACCTCCATACATATCTCCGATCATATTCATGAATGGAGACGACGACGAAGACTAATCAAAGCGGTCATTCCTGACCAATTATTAGTGGAATGGTTCACCAAATCACTGTTACCCCAGATCGCTCGTGATGTTTCCATGGGTGGTGTAGTCACTGAGGAAGAATCTATTTCCCGAGTTCAGTACTCAGATTTAGTTTATTCACAATCTGGTAATCTGTACGAGTTGATACCAAATGCTACCCGTGCTACTAACGACCCATCCAAACCATCGTCTACCTCACACGCGGATGGAGTTATTGGCTCTGTCAAGACCCAATCTACTTCCCAGTCGACTGGAACAATCGCGCGGTCTACTCTGACACCTGCTCCCAGTTCGACTACACCCTCTTCTACCCCCCCTCAAACTCTGGCCTCTGAGGTGAATGCGGTCCAATCAACCCCTTCACAACAAATTGGGGGCAAGAAGAAAGCAAGAAATAAACCAAAGAAAAACAACAACAACGAACAACCAAAAAATCAACCGCAAACCCCTGCTGCTGGGAAATAACCACAACGGAAACTGAAATTCCTATGTCTCATTTGTGGTGATGATCACTACACCTGAGACTGTCCACATTGTGATGAAGTGGCCAAGATATTTAAGGGAAATTCACAACCTGCTGTGCTTACTCAACCTTTCCCACATCAACAATCTTTGGTTTCTCAAACCCCACACTCCAGGGGGCAGTTCCAACCAACCCCATGATGAGGCCTCGACAAGTGCCCACATTTACATGTTTAATGGGGTTCATTTGACCACTAACACTGCGACATATGACACACCAGTTAAACCTGATAAGCCGAAGACTACTAATGGTTCTTCTCCAGACCCGTTACCATCTTTCGTTAGTCCTCCGTCTGCTATCCCTCCATCCGGGCCACTTCAGATTGAGAAACCTTCATTTGACTCCATTTTACACCCTCCTAAGAGCACTATCCGAAAATCCACCTTTAATCCTAGTTTGCGGGTTGCCCAAAACTACAACATCGTTGAAGATTTGGCTCAATCACCGTGTGCTATGTCTACTCTGGAAGTTCTGCAACACTGTCCCAGCCAACGTAGAACACTCTTAGCTTCCATCGGTGCTTTCAATCCTGAGTCATCAAATAACCTCACGTTTAATCTAGATGATCATCAACCCCGACTCTCTCACCAACTAGCCTTTCAGATCGATGTTGTTGTTCACAATCAACAAATCCACCGAACTATCTTGGATGAGGGAGGCTCTACTTGTGTCATGTCTCTAGCTTGTTGGAAAGGCTTAAAATCACCTTCCCTTAAAAAATCCCCTACGATGTTATGCGCTTTCGATGGGCGAGGTTTTCATCCTCACGGACTGTTACAATCCTTAGCCGTTCAGTTGGGCGGAAAAACTGTTACTGTTGATGTTAAGGTGGTCGATGCCCCCCTCGATTACAACCTACTACTTGGAAGAAGTTGGTTCTATGCTATGACTGTCGTCGCCTCGTCGGTGTTTCGATGTGTACAATTCCCCCATCAAGGAAAAATTGTCACTATCGATCAACTTGATTTCTGTACACCTGACGCTTGCGTCCCTATCACCAACAACATTCCCCTTTTGGGAGACCACCCAGTTACGTATGAAAGCATTGGTGTTGTCTTATTGAAATATTCTAGGCTTATGGGTACCTTCCCTACACCACTTCCACCCACCACACATCATATTTCCACCGTCAATATGATTTCGACTATGCCTTATCAATCTTTGGAATCATCTAATCCTTGGATTGTACCTAGTCCTATGGAATTCGATGTACTCAGTGACACTATGCCACTTAGCCCAGCTGAGGCCACATACATAGCTATTCAATCTGCCTCTCCCTCTCTGGACATCCCACATTTATTGGCACCTGATGCCTACTCGATCCCCTCATGGTTGGATTCCCTATCGTTTGCAATTGATTACATTTCCCAAGTTTTCCCTTTCGACGAATCTATAATGGAAATGCTTATTATTGACAACGTACCTTGGGATGATAACCATCATCGATCCTCTTTTCTTCCACCTTTGGAAGAAATTCACCAAGACATACACTCTGTCTTCCCTCCTAATGTTACAGATGCTCCGCAATCTCCCATCCTCACACAAGATACTCTTTCTGAGGGGAATATGGGTAACATCTCTGCTACGATCATTATTGATATTTCGATCAAAGAAGGTGTCGTGGAAAACATTAACCTTGGTGCTAATTGCACACCCGAAGAAGTGGTCTCTTACACCGCTCTGTTTAAATAATTCCGCGATGTCTTTGCTTGGAGCTATGAGGAAATGCCAGGGATAGACCCTTCGATCGTCGCGCATGAAATCAAGACTTACCCTGGTACAAAACCTGTTCGACAAAAACTCTACCCGGTTCATCCCAAGAAAATCGTAGCTATAAAGGCAGAAATTCAGAAACTTCTAAAATCTGGCTTTATCTATCCCGTCCCTCTGACAGAATGGGTCTCCAACCTTGTTCCGGTTGCCAAAAAACAAGGGACCATTCGTGTTTGGGTTGACTATCGGGATCTCAACAAATTTTGTCCAAAGGAAAACTACCCTACGCCCTTCATCGACCAAATCATCGATAATTGCGCTGGGAGCGTAATCTTCTATTTCATGGATGGCTTCTCCGGGTATAACCAGATTGAAATCTTACCTGTTGATCAACATAAGACAACCTTTAGCTGCCCATGGGGAACTTTCGCCTATCGAAAGCTACCTTTTGGTCTCAAAAATGTTAGTGCTACTTTCCAGCGAGCCATGTCGTACGCTTTCCACGATATCAAGCATATCACAAAACCTTACCTCGATGACTTACCTGCCCACTCATCCAATCGATCTGATCACGTTGATCACTTACGGGCTATTTGTATTCGATGTCGGTTCTACCATATCCACTTGAACCCACATAAGTGCATTTTTGCTGTCGAATCCAATCGACTTCTCGGTTTTATTATCTCTAAAGACGGGATTCGGGTGGATCCCTTAAAGATCAAGGCTATTCTGGCCTTACCCCCGCCCACCAATTTAACCCAACTCCAAAGTTTGCAAGGAAAATCAAACTTCCTTCACCGTTTCATTTGTAACTACGCTGAGATAACTAAAGGATTCATGCGGTTACTGCAGAAAAACACCCCTTTCATCCGGGATGACATCACTCAATGGTCAGTTGATGCTCTCAAGCATGCCTTGACCCACACACCTTTGTTGCACCCTCTGGAGTATACAAAGGACTACATCCTTTACTTATCCACCTCCACTTCCACTATTGCGATGGTGTTAGTTCAGGAGAACCCCAACGGTGAGGAACATGTGATCTATTACCTGAGCAAGAGTCTATACGGACCCAAACTCTGATATTCACATGTAGAGAAACTGGCTCTGGCAGCCCTCATCGTTGTCCAGAGATTTCGCCATTACATCTTATTACGCACCACCACGGTGATTGTGGACTCCAACCCCATGTACCACATCTTGACACGTCAAGTACTTGGGGGCAAATATTCTAAATGGATCATCATCCTTCAGGAATTCAACCTTGAATTTACGAAGTCCAAAGCCAAAAAGTCCCTAGTGTTTGCGGAGCTCATCTGCGATCTCCCCCGTGCTGATGAAGACATCGAACCTAGAGATCCTCTCTCCGATGAAACTCTTTTCCTCATCAACACCTTTGATCCTTGGTACGAAGACATCCTCCTTTACCTCCAAACCCAACGTTTTCAGCCCAACATTTCCCATGAAGAGCGTCGACGTATTCGCCACCATTCTCATTGTTATCTTATCATTGGCGACACCCTGTATCGTCGTGGTATTGACACTATCCTCCGACGATGTCTAACTCACACAGAGGCTGAACGCGTTCTAAATGATTGTCACCTTGGAGCCTGTGGAGGTCACCTTTCTGGGATGGCCACAACCCAAAAAATCCTACGTGACGACTATTTTTGGCCCTCGATTTTCAAAGATTGCATCGAGGCAGTCAAAAAGTGCCCACCCTGCCAAGTTTTTAACAACAAGGCACGCACCCACCCTACTACGCTGCACCCCATTATCGCCATCGGCCCCTTCGCTAAGTGGGGCATCGATTTCATGAAATGTAAGCCTACCTCAGCCAGTGGGCACAGTTATATAATCGTCGTCGTCGACTACTTTACAAAATGGGTTGAGGCTATGCCTACCTTTCTGGACGATGGTCGTACCGCAGCTCTGTTTATTTTTAACCACATCATAACTCATTTTGGTGTACCACACGCCATTGTCACTGATCACAGTGCACACTTAAAAAACTAGATGATGAGCAAATTGCATGTCAAATTGGGTTTTCGCCATGAAAAATCATCCCCATACTATCCTCAGGCTAACGGACAAGTTGAGGCCATCAACAAGGTCCTCAAAACCGTGATTCAATGCATGGTAGGGGAAAACAAGACATCCTGGCATCTACAACTTTTCTCCGCTCTCTGGCCTTACTACACTTCCATTAAAACCGCAACTGGGTTTACTCCTTTCCAGTTAGTATATGGCATCGAAGCCGTTTTACCAATCGAGTGCGAGATTCCATATTTGAAACTTAAAGTAGAACTCCTACCCCATACTTCTGCCGAAGAGGAACATTTCTTATATCTATCCAAACTGGATGAAATACGTCGTGATGCCTCTCTCGTTAACGAGGCACATCAGAAATGGATTAAAAATCAATACGACAAATCCGTCCATCCTCGGAATTTTGCAGAAGGAGACTTAGTCCTCATCTATGACCAGGCTCATGAAAAATTGGGGACAGGTAAGTTAGAACCTCTGTGGCATGGTCCTTACATTGTGAAACGTGTTCTACACAGAGGCGCCTACGAGTTAGTCGATTTTGATGGAATTTCCCTGGGAGAGCCCCGGAATGGGCTTTACCTTAAAAAGTATTATTCCTAGATCACCCAGCATGTGTACTTTGTACATTATTTCATTTTAGTTTGGTGTGTCTGTTTCTTTCGCATGCTCGAGTCTTTAACTTTGCCACTCATGACTGTGCTTGTGTTTTCATGCGCATATGACATCTTCCTTTCCTATATTTGTCAGGTTTGCGGATGGTGCTAGTCGACACACCTGGAACATTGCTTCGGCAGCATGGGTCATTTACCAATTTGACAAGGTGGTGAGTTCAGGAGGTATTTACTTAGGACCAATGACCAATAACATGGAAGAATATCACGTTGTCATCGGAATTTTGACCCAAGCCTCCTCCCTAGGTATCTCTCGTATCATTGTTTACTTAGAATCCCAACTCGTGGTCTATCAACTCAATCGAATCTACACTATTTGTAATCCTATCCTGCTACGTCTCCATCTACAAGTTCGTCGTCTTGAATGAATGTTTGATTACATTGAATACATACACATTCCAAGAGAAATCAATAGTGTTTCAGATTCGTTAGCTAATTACATCATGGATTAGTATCTCGCCCACATATAAGATTTCATAAAGGAAAGCAAAACTGTACATCACATGTAAATTAAAACACATCACAGACATCATCATGTACAAATCATTTGGCACTGTAAAAACTCAGAACTGTATATATATACATGGTGTGATTGAAAATGTTTGATTACATCAAAAATTATTTAGAAGAGCAAAATTTTGTGTCTTCACACCCATACAACCTTCTGACAAGGTATACAAAAACATGTTACACCCATACAACATCGCCTGACAAGGCATACAAAAACAAGATCACCAGAGAGACTCTAATCTCCCTGCACTACATTGTGTTGAGAGTAACATATCACTGCATGCACTACGCGTCTCAGTAGAGAATTGACATTCTCTGGCACTCCCACAGTGTGCCTCTGTAGATGTAAAGGAACTTCTCCCCTCCATAAAGGAGGAATGCCCATCGTGAGGCCTTGAAGGTTTCTTTCAACCTCCCTGAGACCTATCACTAGTACTCCCGGATCTGCTGCAACCAGAGCACCCCCACGACGTCCTGGTATCGGTATCTCAGTCAGGCGCACTGCTCCCTTGTCTGCATGTTGAAAACAATACATCCATTAAAAAATCTTCTACGACCCAAAAAAAAATATATACATTAAAAAACTTATAAAAAAACATAAACTAGACAAGATATTGCTCAGTCTCTTACCTGACGCATCCCAATCTTCCCCCGCGGGTAGAATCAAATCCATGCTCCTGCGAAAATCCACCTCAGCATACGGGAAGTCTTCTATCCATAGATACTATCGTCTCATCCAAGCGAAGATATCACCTGTGAAATGGAACTCTGACTCCGCTACTAACCTCGGAGACAGACTAGTCCACCTCTCCATCTGTGGTTCATCCACTGGTCGCACTTTCAGTGCTATCTAAGGTTGCATCTGGGGAATGCGCTCTAAGAAAAATGAGACCAGAAAAGAGCCATATCCGAACTGTTTCTGCCCCATCCTACACCGCGAAACCTTTTCCTTCACATTCCGAAGGAACCCTGCACTCCAGTTGAACAGTTTTGGCTCCAAACACTGTATGCCATAAGCTACCTGCAATCTCGACGCCAGATGTGTGCTAGTGCTTCCCTTCACGCTCATGATGGAAAACAAAATGGATCGGAGGGGTAACTCTCGGATATCCTTGAGAGGGATTCTACCCCCTACCAGTCTTGCTCCTGGGACACAATGGCGTGCCAGATACACGCCCACTTTCTCAGGAAGCTACCTCTGCCCGAAAAAAGATATAGGAACCCCTCTTTTCGAGAGGCCAGTCAAGAAATATACGTCTTCCAACTCGATGGTTAAAAGTTGTATTCCGATCCATAACCCTTGCTCCGCGACATCCCATAAGTTGATCATGTGCTCAAGCAATAAAATCACCTTCTTCATTTTTTGCAATTTGAAGAATTTCAGTAAGCCACAACCTCTCAATGCGGCCCGTGTGCAAGGACTCCGCAAGGCATCCAAGTCATCCATCTCATGCTCTCGTTCTTTCCACTCGATCATGGTCGCCGAAATCACCTACAAAACAAAAAGAAAAGAATTTCATTATTTCATTTTTTCGGCAATTTCTTAAAGCAATTTAAAACATGAAATCTAATGCCCACATTGTTTAAAAATACCACGCCCTTTTTTTTTAATCATCACTCCCTCTCTTTTCCATTCAACAATCATCACACAACAATAAAACGTTTTTTAAATTAAGATGATGTTCATTATGGCTGCGTGGGCATATGTGAGAATTTCTCATGGGTTCTTTGACAAAAAAGACCCATCCACTTAGGTATTAAGGCATTGGCATCTTTGCTATCATCTTTTAAACACGTTTTTGCAAAAGAATGTCTTATTCCCATCGTTTTTAATAGAGGACGATTTGATCTTTTTTGGGGAAAATTAGGGCTTCATTTTTTAAATTAAATGCTATTATGAAAATGAATATTAAACCATGTAATTGAAAGAAGGGGAGATGAAGATCTACCTGGTCCAAACGGCGAGAGAAGCGGTCAACCGTAGCTCCGGTATCAAGCAAAACAAGATCCAGCTCCAAAGTGAGAATCTCCACTGCTACAAATCCTTATCCAAAATGAAATGGTAAATGGAATTTTCATTGTATTACTATTTATAAATTTCCATTTTTTATAAGGTATAGTTATTTGTGGTTTTCTCTAACAATATAATGGCTTCACTAAACCACTGGATTGCAGTTTTGACATCGCAGGTTTCGTAGCAGTTTTGATCGATTATTTACCTTGTCGCACTCATAAGAATAGTCTTAGTTTGTTTTCAAGCTCAAAAATATGAGAATGCACCGGGTATACTTTTATCTCTTTTCGGACCCGTAGGGACACACGAAAAAGGAACCCCCCTGGAGTCATCTTTAAACTCTTTTCAAACTCTCTAAATATGAAAATATTGTCGAGTGATCTTGCTTCCTTTCACGTTCGTTAAAAGGTTGGAAAGGACGTCTTTCGAGCGATAGTTTATCTCTTTTTCGGTCTCGTCAGAATACTGTACTAAAAAGGAACTGAGAAAGTTCTCTTTTAAGTGTTTTTCTAGATCTATAATCATGAAAAACCTTCTAGTTTTCTGTCTTTGGACTCGCTAAAACAAACATCGACAGACCCATATGGGATTGAACCCTTACTTCTTCTAGTTCGTTAAAGAAAAGAAGAGGAACTTGTCGAAGGTGAGTTATATCGAGCATGTGTTACCCTCCTCGAGATCATTAAAGCCAGGCAATTTCTTGAGAACATTACCAAGTAATTCTTAGAGTCACCCTTGAACATGACACTTTGTCATTTGCATGCATTATTATCCACTGAACCTCTGCACTGAGCCAATCCTTTGAGTTTCTTTCACTCCTTTGGGTAACCTAACATAATTCACAACATCCACTACATCATCAAGTTTTGGTCCATGTCATGTTTCTACTGTTGTGCCTTAGTGTTCAAGGGAAGTATCCACCTCTAGAGTCAGCCATTACAAATATCTTGTCTCAAAACCCATGTCAGTCCATGTTCTTTTGATCTACCAATTACATCTCTATGTTTGTTTCATGTCATTTATGGGGGATACATCAAGGCCCTCCCTCGACGAGTCTATTCCTGTCAACTTCAACACATTATCCAGGAATTAGGCTTAGAAACTAGTTAGTACTTTGGGACCTGCATGCCTCAATGGTAGGCTCCTCACATTCGACGGTAGGTTTACATCATTGACCTCTGATCGGATGATTCCACGGATGTTCGACTCCATATCATCCATTCACATTCATTGGAATGTACTAGGGTACCTTGGGAATCATTGACATTAATGGTGATCTCCCTCACACTTGTTAACGGTTTACACTATTGATCGGTAATCAAGTGGTTTCTGCCATGTTCGACATCAGGACATCTATTCGCATGGTTAGATTCATACCGCATTAGGATTGGTAAGAAGACCCTGGGTTGAGTGATCACTTTGATATATGC
>SNQJ01S0109856.1:44092-54210 GCA_010110895.2 Picea sitchensis
ATATTATGTTAGTAATGTTATTTTATTTATGTCGGCTTTAAGCCATTAGTTGTAATTATACCTCCTAGTCTCCTATATATACCAAGGAGACATTTTCATTTTGAATCATCTTGTACTTGAACATTTAAGTGGGGTGAAAGGAGTTTGCCCCCTCAAAGAGGCTTATTATCTGAAATTATCTCTTTTTCAAGGTGTTGAGTACTTTTCCTGAGGTTTTTCTATGCTATATTTATGTTTGGTTCTTAACATCCCATGGAATGCTCTCCATCACCGAGCGCTTTTTCTCTCATGGGAATTTATTCCTTCAGGGAATATAGACTAGTTCAAGAATGCACAATCAAAACCAAGGAATTTATTCCTTCAGGGCATATAGACTAGTTCAACAACCCTATCCTTGTCCCAGATGATTTTGAGGAAGGAAACATGGCCAATATCTCCCCCATCGTCAAAATCGGCATTTCCATCAAACCAGGAATCATAGAATAAATCACCATTGGTGCCGCATGCTCCCCTGAGGAACTCACAGCTTATAAATCTCTCTTTTAGGAATATCAAGATATTTTTTCCTGGTCATATACAAAGATTCCTAGCCTCGATCCTTCTATAGTCGAACATCACATCGACACATGGCCAAATGTCACCCACTCCGTCAAAAGTAGCACCTGCTTCACCCATCCAAATCCATGGCTATCAAAGCCGAAATTGACAAGTTACGTGTCGTTGGGTTCATTTACCCCATTTCATATACCTCATGGGTTTCCAACCCCGTTCTCATTAACAAAAAATAGGGCACTATTCACGTCTGCACCGACTTTCACTATCTCAACCATGCTTGTCCCAAATAAAAACTTCCAACCCCTTTCATCGACCAAATTATCGATGATTGTGCCAACCACGAGGCATTTTCCTTCATGGATGGGTTCTCTGGCTACAATCGAATCCAAATCCATCCAACAGATCAGTATAAAACCGCTTTTACTACCCCATGGGGTACTTTTTCTTATCATGTCATGCCTTTTGGACTAAAAAACATAGGTACTATGTTTCAACAGATCATGACTTATGTTTTCCATGATATTTCTCGCATTATCCTCACTTACTTGGATGACCTCACTTCTTGATCCAAGAAACGAACTTAGCATTTAGAAGAATTACGCATCATCTTTCAACGATGTCACCAATACAATATCTGATTGAACCCACTCAAGTGTGTATTTTGTGTCACCATTGGATTCCTTCTTGGGTTCATCATCTCCCAACACAACATCACAGTGGACCCCCTCAAGGTCCAAGCTATCACAAAAATTCCACCACCTAGGAATTTACACCAACTGCAGAGCCTACAGGGAAAAGCTAACTTTTTACGTCACTTTGTCCCATATTACACCACCTGTACACATGGTTTCCTCCACCTATTGCGGCATGATATCCCATTTCAATGGGATGAACATACTCAAACCGATTTTGATGATTTAAAAGAAGCCCTATCGAACGCCCCTTTGATTATTCCTCCAAACTATGGTCACGATTACTTCCTCTACTTATCAGCCTCAACCATCTCAGTAGCAGGATTCCTCATCCAACTAAGGGATGATGGGAGAGAACATGTCATTTACTACATCAGTAAAAGCCTTTCAGGACCACCCCTGAAATACAATCATGATGAGAAACTATCCTTCATAGTTGTCCTCGCAGTTGAAAAACTGTGTCACTATATCATGCTTTGCACTACCAAAGTCATAGTAGATTCCAACCCCATGCAGTACTTTCTTAGTCGACGACAAATTAATGGAAAATTTTCCCGATGGATTGTCATCCTTCAGAAATATGACCTAGAGTTCTCAAATCCCAAAAGAAAGAAATCCCTTGTTCTCGCCGAACTCATTAAGGATTTTACCTTAGATGCTAAATCTTCACCCATCAATAAGGATTTTCTTGATGAACACCTCTTCTTCATTCCCTCGGATGACCCCTGGTATGACGAAATTCTCATCTACCTTCAGACACAGAAGTTTGGGTCTCATCTCTCTCGAGACAATCATTGGTGCATTCGCCATCATGCCCATCAATACCTCCTCATCGGTGACATCTTGTATCGACGTGGGGTCAACACCATACTCTATCGATGTCTGACCATCGACGAAGCAGACATAGTCTTAAATGATTTTGATAGCGATGCTTGCAGTGTCCACTTCTCAAGTATGTCCACCGCCCAAAAAATCATTCGAGCAAGATACTTCTCATCCACATTGTTTCATGATTGCATCCATGTTGTCAAGCAATGTGACAAATGTCAGCTCTATGGAAACAAATCATGAACACCGCCCGCTCTTCTACATCTAGTTATCATCGTCGACCCCTTCTGCAAATGGGGCATAGAATTCATTACTTGCAATCCTCCATCCAATAATGGACACAAGTACATCGTCGTGGAAGTAGATTACTTTACCAAATGGGCCGAAGCCATGCCTACCTTGAACAATACCACTGACACAACAATGTGGTTTTTCTTCAACCATGTCACTATCCATTTTGGAATTCCACTACAGTTAGTATCTGATCACGCTAAGAACTTTGAGAATGAGATCTTTGCAAAAATATCCTCTAATTTAGGCTTCTCCTATGAGTTTTTCTCCCCATACTACTGTCAGTCCAATGGAAAAGTCGAGGCTGTCAACAAAGTCCTCAAAACCATGTTACAACGTATCATCAACAAACATAATACCAACTGGCATCATATGTTGTTTTCAACATTATGGGCTTAATGCACGACAGTCAAAACTGCCACCGGTTTTACACTATTTCATCTTGTCCATGGGATCGAAGGCACCCTCCCGATCGAGTGCAAAATTCCCATGTTACGCACCGCCATCGAGCTATTACCTGACACTAATCCAATGGAGCAGCACTTGTTGACCTTAGATTCACTGGATGAAGATCGTCTATCTTTATTACAAAACAACGAGGCAACTAAAAAATGATCCAAAGCCACCTTTGACTGCCATGTCAACCTTCATTCATTTAATGAAGGAGATCTCATCCTAGTCTACGATATCGCCCACAATACTCTCGGTAACTAGAAATTCGAATCATTATGGAATGGAACCCAAATTTTCCAATACTGCCTCACTAAAGGTGCATACATCATGGCTTCTCCAAAAGTCTATCCTCTCAAAGAACTCGTCAACGGATTATACTTAAAGAAGTTTTACGCCTTAGCGTAGCCATTCTACACTATGCTTTTTCTTTGTACACACTTGTATAGTTTTTAGTCTTCTTTTTTTCCTCTACTCCTCATGTTTGATCTACCATCCATGTTATTGATAGATGCATCCTCCATCGGCCTACCACATAGGTTACGTTGACAGTGCTAGCTGTTGGACACAGAATCTCGCTTCGGCCACTTGGGCCCTCTATACCCCCTTACATGAACTACTCCACTCCAGTGACATATGTTTGGGCTTAGACACCAACAACCAAGAATAATACGTTGTCGTCATTGGTCTCCTCGTCGAGGCCAGTCACCTCCACATTCGTCACCTTAGCGTGTTATTAGATTCCTAGCTTGTCGTCCTACAACTCAACAATGTATACCGTGTCCACGATCCTTACCTCTTTCACAAATAAATGCAAGTTAGACTCTTATCTCGAAACTTTGAGTCAATTACATTTACACATATTCCACAACAATTTAATAAGAAAGCATATAATATGGCTAACCTAGTGTTATATTGGTATTTATCACATCAAGACATCATCCCACATACATAAACATCATACATCGGTCACAACATATAGATTAGACATCATAAACCATCAAAAACATAAACATATGTAGACATAAAAAAGAGCCAAAAGATATGTATCCATATATATATATCTCCTTTGAAGTGTTATAAATGTTTACAAAGTAAATAATATACATCGCCCGTAGGCTAGTGAGTCCCCTCACCCCTATAGGTACAAAATGGGTACCCCCTACCCTATACAAAATGGGTATCAACTAACCGGTACAAAATGGGCTCCCAAGCCTATATAAATACAAAACAACCAGCACTCATGGTGCCTCTAGAGCTCCCCCCCCCCAAGTCCTCTGTTAGCTAAAGGCACCCCACCAGCTGGGGGTACTCTAGGTCCAGGGGGTAGTTGACTAGTCATCGCTACCCCCGCTATAGTTTCCTAGCAGATCAAGGTCTGCCACTCTACCGATACACCCGCACACTGCTCCAGGACCCTCTTATTTTGGATGTGGGCCCACATGCCCTTTGGCACAACCTGAAGAACCTCCTCAAACTGACAATGAAGGTCCTCCATCCCCCCTCCGGCCTCTAATCGTGGCTCATGCGATGGTCAACCACCACCATCATCAAAACTATGCCTTTGGCCCACCTTCAGCTCATGTGTTGGCCCAACAACAACATCATCTCTCCTATGCCACTCTCCTACCTGCGGCGATCGCACTGGACCCTGGCAAGCCGACTCCCCGACCATCTCATCCTCACGACCTCAGGGCCCCACATCTGAAAACACAAAAAGCAGAGGTAGAGTCAACATCCATATATACATAATTGTATGCTACACTATCAAAATCAGAAAATATAAATGAAAAAACATACCTCTCTGGTCTCAGACCTCTCCAGGAAGCAACACAATGTCTGGGTCATTCTAGTAGTCCATACACCCATATGGATATCATAGTATCACCTTTGGCATATGATGCCACACACATGCCACAATGGTCGTGAAGTAGTGGCCACCCTGCCCCCCACCATAACGAGCCAACACATGGTCCCACCACATCAACCGCAGCTCCTGTGACCCTGAAGGTGCCAACAAAATCTTCAGGTGCAACTAGGGCACCTTATCTAGAAACCATGCCACTAGGATAGACCCAAACACAAACTCACCAGAGTCAGTGGTATGACACCGATGAGTCTTCCCCATCATCCTGGAGTGCAACATCAACCCCTAGGAAAAAAAGTCCCCATATAGGACCCTCTCCACACTCCTCAGCTGACCTCTCGAGATCCACTGAGTCGCTAAGGATCCATAGATCCTCACCACCATGGTCACAATTCACTGAGGAAAAATATCATCCATCGCCTCGATACGAATAAATGAACCTGACATCAGGTTCAGCCTAGAGCAGTAGCGTCGTGCCAAGTCTATCAATCTCACATCCCCCGACAGTTGGGGTCAGCAGGCAGGGCCATCCCCCGGAAGGGGAGCCCTGTCAGAAAGTATATATCCTCCATAGGTGAGAGTGTCAGTTGTTTTCCCCTCACAATGAAGCACTACAAATAAACACTACACATGGATATCAGATACTTAAGTAGGAACTCCTGCAACCATATCAAAGGACACTCGAATAACTTGAACAATCCACAGGATGCCAAGTGTCTCCGAACGCCTGACTTCTCTCTCACCACCTCTCAGAGGTACTCCCAGTCTCTCTCCCTCCAGTGGATTGGAATAGTGACTCTCCTATCACAAGATGATCACCTGCATCCACATAAACACACTTATTCATCCATCATCATTCATCAAAACATCAAAAAATTCAAAATTTCCACCACCCTTAGCTTCGCCTCTAGTGCGCGACTTTCACCACCATATTTGTGCACATATGCGCGCCTGTTCTTTGTGCAACTACACATTAATGCACAGCCATTGGAGAAATAGATGTGCATCCATACACACTATCACGCCAACATGTGCGCACACATACACACCTTTTCTTTACACAGTTGCGCACTGATGCGCAAATGTTTGAGAAACAACTGTGCATAGTGCGCAACTATAATTTTAATAGGCACGCATCTCATGCGTGCTTATTTTTCCCTCCAATGTGCCCCTATGTGTTGTTGTGTCAATCACAACCGTACATTATGCGCAGAAGATGGAATTATACCCGTGGAATTATAGTCCCTTTTTCCAAACTTCCACACTCAGTTACAAGAGCCCAGAGCCTCTGTTTCCCAATCTGTCTTTAGCCACGGGCTCATGGTCTCGCCATCTACACAATCACGTTCCCCAAGTCACCATCTTCACTTGGCTCTAGGGGAGCATTTTTCTCACATCCTGTCTAGGTACGCATGCTCATATTCAAAATTATCAAATAGTTGTTATATGTTCTTTATCATCAGATTTTGTTCACGTCAGGTATTCAGTTTTAATATGTGCAGGTACTTAATCATCACAAACAACACAAACCCTTCACGTATATGTTCAACACTGGAATGTAATCATTCCCTCTGAATATCAATTACATTTCCCAGTCACACCCTCTGACGTTCACCTTTAGAGTCCCTACATCCGTCTCTGTAGTACCATCACCTCTGTTGCATTTTGGTACTGCCACCTAGTAGCACTCTCCCCCACATGATTTTTCCCATTCATAGTTACCCTTGACAATTTTACACTCATGCTAATTTCACCCCCTAGGGATGGGAGTCCCAATAGTCTTATGCACTTCCGAGAATAAGCCACATATTTCTTCTCATCATCTTTCTATCTTTCCCATTAATGGACTCCTAGGCTATCTCACCTCGGTTCTATTTTGACTGCACCTCTGGAGTATCATTAACCTTACATGTCATCCACAATCAATTTTCCCATATGCATATTTCCCTCCATTAATTTACCCCATACAGAAACCCACCCATGGGCCCCCCACTAGTTCTCTTCGCAAATTGTGCCCCACAGGACAAGCCATCTCACATTGGGGCACCCATTTTTGTATCTATACACTCATCCCAAATTATTCTTTATTTATTTTTTAATTGTAAAAGGCCTTTGTTTCCATCATTTGCTTATCTTTTTGTCATCACCCTTGATGACCTTCTTTTCCCAACAATGCAACCCATGTCACCCTTGGTTGGGGCATCCACTCTCCTTTTCTCATTTTGACATCATTCATAAACCCCAAGTATATGAAAGTCCATGTACCCCTGATCTATGAGTTTTTCCACTTTGTCAAGCCTCTGGAACAATTTAACCCCATATCTAGTTGTCTCCCTAACACTAGATATAGTTTTACAGTTGTTTCCAATCATCCTTCAAACATAACCCCAACCAAGGGAAGTCTTGAGTCTCACCGCATATTGACTTCGTTCATGTTCCCTATCAGTTCCTGATCTTATTTTTGTGGCTTTCACGAAGCCCTTGGCTTCTTAGAGTCGCGTCTCCCTTTCTGTCGACATCAACACAGTTTCCAGAAGGGAGATAGTATCTTGACTCTCATTACCTTTACAATGAGCAGCTTAGATGACAAAAAGAGAATAATCATTGCTCTTTGATTCCATTGACCCCCATAACATTCGACTTCAAAAAAATCTCATGTTATGGTTGGTCTTACTATGGGACTATTGCATTTTTTTTTATACCAGTCGAAGACCTTTGAATTTGTTAGGCCATCAATTCCTATGAGTAATCGACACTTCTTATAGGCATCCTTACCTCTTTTCATAGGATGTTCACCATTCATAATTGTCATATGCCATTATCAAACCACCTCAGAGGGCGTTGTAGTTATCTACATCAACATACAACTTCAGTTATTGTCTTACATTTTGAGTTACACGACACGAGCATGGGGCATGCCCACCTCGTTTGTATACATATTTTCTTTTTTTCTCCCTAGAGAAAGATTTGGGTCCCACGGTTTCCCTCTCCCTCCAATAGATCGCTCTTGCAGTTCCTCTCATCACTCTTCATTACAATGGAACTCTTAGTGGAAGAAACATTGATGTATTCTGGCTATATGTATGCTCCTAACCTCACACATCAGGGGGCATCTGTTATCACTGAAATTTTGTCTACAACATTTCACGCAAATGGTTACAAAAATACAACAATGGAAACAACTATTAGTTCACCTGCAACACCTAAATGCATTTCAAAAGAAAAAAAATATACAATTGGGAAAACATTGACATGCGCAAACCCACTAAAGGAAGCGCACGCACAGTGCGCAGGCCAAAAAAGCCTATAGAGAACACAATGTGCCATATGCATGACTGTGTATGAGAAAAGATGCACACTCCCATGAATGGTGAATTTATAGTTCTTCTTGGCCCCCCAACCACTTATGGACCATATCCCAACTTGATTTGACCTTCAGATCTGAGCAAAATCTGAATGGGGGGTTGATCAAGGACCAAAGGGTGCCCTAAAGGGCCCCTTGTTCACACTAAGAACTAGTTGAATTTTGCCTTGAATAAATGCTATAAATGGAGGCCATGGGTATACTAAGAAACCAATATCTTCATATTATTGTTCTGCTGCCTCAATTCTCGCTTGAGAATCCTCATTTCTCATAGGATTATTCTAGCATCATTGCAATAGGTCATTCCACTCACCTTTTGAGGGAATAGGCATTGATTTTCTTCATCATTTGTCATTTTTCTTTCATTGTAAGAAGATATCTACATTAGGGAACTTAGGATCCCTCCCAAGGAGGAAGAGGGGACCCATAAGTCCTCATTTTTCTCTACGGTTTTTTTTCCAACTAATATAGTTATCCATTGGAGGCATAATCTTGGTCATTGGTTGATTGTTTATGGTTCTAAAAGTTTCTTATTCATTTTAGTTTTTATTTCCTTAGTTTTTTTACTTATTTATTTCATGTGTTTGGCTTGTTTAATTCACTCACCAACCTCTGTCTTGTCTAGAAGGCCCAACTAGGCATGCAAGTGTCATTGTTTTTCTCACCCAAGAGACGAAACGGGAACAAAATTTTCCTCAGCACTGACCGTACCTATGCACTGTATTAATCGCGTGACCTCACACTAGTTCGCTCATGGAGGGCCTACCCACATGTTGGTATAATGTTGGACACTAATACAAAACCCTATTTTTTTCCCTAAAATCGCCTTGACCTCTCACGTTGCCAATCAAATATTGGCGTTCCTTGGGGCTCCTCTGGTATTTTCTCTATATCATATTTCTCTCACTGATATCGTGAATTCAATAGAGGAATCCTGGCCGGGCCTCTTGGGGATGGTAATGGTATCACCCTTCTACATTTTAGACACGTAAATATTCCATCTTCCATTTTGTAGCATCCTTAGACCATTTCGTTGAGTTATCTCTCAGTCATCGCGTGACCTCACTGGTATTCTCTCATGCTGCTAGTATATTGAATAGATATAGATTCATCATAATAACTAGTTCTCAAGAAAAAGCATATCTATTTCTATGTCGTGTCCACCAAAGGTTGACTACATCCAGTTCTGAAACCTTAGTTCCTTAAGGCTGAATACAATAGTTGTTCTGGTTTATCCTTCCTCGCTAAAAGTGGCAGTCACACCCTCGTTTGTTCCTTCCATTTCGGTCGTATACTGGTATAACCATCTAGCAACCCAAGAACATAAATTATGTCTTAACAAATGTATCATAAAGACAATTATTACATTATGATATTTTATTGTTCCACCTCTTGAAAAAATAAGTGTTAGCTCTTATCCCAAGAGCCTCCCTGAATTTGTTGAAATTTTCTCTTCCTATGAATTAGTGAAAGTCTATATTGTTCACCTGATTGTTCGATGGGAAGAGCTCATATTGCATAACATGTTCTGCTAAGATCTCTGGAGTGTATATTTTGGTTCGCATGGTGTGTCCCTCTATGTAGGGTTTGAATGATTTGCAAGTGTTTATGTTGTTATTTTTGCATGTAGTTTTTTTGCCAATGATTAGATCGGATCGGGTCATCTGAAAGTTTTAAAATACCTTAACCACAATTTTTCCATGTTACACATTGAAAGCTTCAATGAGATGTTGTTGAAGGTGGAGTTCATGTGGCCTCAAATATTTTTAGTCCTTTCTTTCTACTATGTCTTCTTCAATAGTATCATACATATCACACCCATCAACATCCCATTGAAGAAAGTTGGAATGAATTTGTAAAAATGAAAGGTCACATAAATAATAATCTCATAGGCAGGGGGGGTTGACATAATCCCCGTGAGAGACTTAACCTTCATTGTGTCCACTATAGAAAGAATGGACATGAAGCAAAGACCTGCACAATGAAGATCAATGACCAACAATACCAAACAAAAGATAGAGATAGAACCTCAAACCTAGTGAAAGGTAAATCTCTTGTTCATTACATAGTT
>SNQJ01S0109856.1:54260-68438 GCA_010110895.2 Picea sitchensis
TCATCTTGTACTTGAACATTTAAGTGGGGTAAAAGGAGGTTGCCCCCTCGAAGAGGCTTATTATCTGAAATTATCTCTTTTTCAAGGTGTTGAGTACTTTTCCTGAGGTTTTTTTATGCTATATTGATGTTTGGTTCTTAACATCCCATGGAATGCTCTCCATCACCGAGCACTTTTTCTCTCATGGGAATTTATTCCTTCAGGGAATATAGACTAGTTCAACAATGCACAATCAAAACCAAGGAATTTATTCCTTCAGGGCATATAGACTAGTTCAACAACCCTATCCTTGTCCCAGATGCTTTTGAGGAAGGAAAAATGGCCAATATCTCCCCCACCGTCAAAATCGGCATTTCCATCAAACCAGGAATCATAGAATAAATCACCATTGGTGCCGCATCCTCCCCTAAGGATCTCACAGCTTATAAATCTCTCTTTTAGGAATATCGAGATATTTTTTCCTGGTCATATACAAAGATGCCTGGCCTCGATCCTTCTATAGTCGAACATCGCATCAACACATGGCCAAATGTCACCCCAGTCTGTCAAAAGAAGCACCTGCTTCACCCATCCAAATCCATGGCTATCAAAGCTGAAATTGACAAGTTACGTGTCATTGGGTTCATTTACCCCATTTCATATACCTCATGGGTTTCCAACCCCATCCTCATTAACAAAAAATAGTGCACTATTCACGTCTGCACCGACTTTCACGATCTCAACCATGCTTGTCCCAAATAAAAACTTCCAACCCCTTTCATCGACCAAATTATCGATGATTGTGCCAACCACGAGGCATTTTCCTTCATGGATGGGTTCTCTGGCTACAATCGAATCCAAATCCATCCAGCAGATCAGTATAAAACCACTTTTACTACCCCATGGGGTACTTTTTCTTATCATGTCATGCCTTTTGGACTCAAAAACATAGGTACTCTGTTTCAACAGACCATGACTTATGTTTTCCATGATATTTCTCGCGTTATCCTCGCTTACTTGGACGACCTCGCTTCTTGATCCAAGAAATGAAATTAGCATTTAGACAAATTACGCATCATCTTTCAACGATGTCACCAATACAATATACGCTTGAACCCACTCAAGTGTGTATTTTGTGTCACCATTGGATTCCTTCTTGGGTTCATCATCTCCCAACACAACATCACAGTGGACCCCCTCAAGGTCCAAGCTATCACAAAAATTCCACCACCTAGGAATTTATGCCAACTGCAGAGCCTACAGGGAAAAGCTAACTTTTTATGTCACTTTGTCCCATATTACACCACCTGTACACATGGTTTCCTCCACCTATTGCGGCATGATATCCCATTTCGATGGGATGAACATACTCAAACCGATTTTGATGATTTAAAAGCAGCCCTATGCAACGCCCCTTTGATTATTCCTCCAAACTATGGTCGCGATTACTTCCTCTACTTATTAGCCTCAGCCATCTCAGTAGCAGGAGTCCTCATCCAACTAAGGGATGATGGGAGAGAACATGTCATTTACTACATCAGTAAAAATCTTTCAGGACCACCCCTGAAATACAATCATGATGAGAAACTATCCTTCGTAGTTGTCCTCACAGTTGAAAAACTGTGTCACTATATCATGCTTTGCACTACCAAAGTCATATTAGATTCCAACCCCATGCAATACTTTCTTAGTCGATGACAAATTAATGGAAAATTTTCCCGATGGATTGTCATCCTTCAGAAATATGACCTAGAGTTCTCAAATCCCAAAAGAAAGAAATCCCTTGTTCTCGTCAAACTCATTAAGGATTTTCCATTAGATGCTAAATCTTCACCCATCAATAAGGATTTTCTTGATGAACACCTCTTCTTCATTCCCTCGGATGACCCCTGGTATGACGAAATTCTCGTCTACCTTCATACATAGAAGTTTGGGTCTCATCTCTCTCGAGACAATCATTGGCGCATTCGCCATCATGCCCATCAATACCTCCTCATCGGTGATGTCTTGTATCAACGTGGGGTCGACACCATACTCTATCGATGTCTGACCATCAACAAAGTGGACATAGTCTTGAATGATTTTGATAGCGATGCTTGAAGTGTCCACTTCTCAAGTATGTCCACCGCCCAAAAAATCATTCGAGCAAGATGCTTCTCATCCACATTGTTCCATGATTGCATCCACGCTGTCAAGCGATGTGACAAATGTCATCTCTATGGAAACAAATCATGAACACCACCCACTCTTCTACATCCAGTTATCATCGTCGAACCCTTCTGCAAATGGGGCATAGAATTCATTACTTGCAATCCTCCATCCAATAATGGACACAAGTACATCGTCGTGGCAATAGATTACCAAATGGGTCGAAGCCATGCCTACCTTGAACAATACCATTGACACAACAATGTAGTTTTTCTTCAACCACGTCACTATCCATTTTGGAATTCCACTACAGTTAGTATCCGATCACGCTAAGCACTTTGAGAATGAGATCTTCACAAAAATATCCTCTAATTTAGGCTTCTCCTATGAGTTTTTCTCCCCATACTACTGTCAGTCCAACGGAAAAGACAAGGCTGTCAACAAATTCCTCAAAACCATGTTACAATGTATCATCAACAAACATAAGACCAACTGGAATCATATGTTGTTTTCAACATTATGTTCTTAACGCACGACAGTCAAAACTGCCACCGGTTTTACACTGTTTCATCTTGTCCACGGGATCGAAGGCACCCTCCCGATCGAGTGCGAAATTCCCATGTTACACATCGCCATCAATCTATTACCTGACACTAATCCAATGGAGTAGCACTTGTTGACCTTAGATTCACTGGATGAAGATCGTCTATCTTTATTACAAAACAACGAGGCAGCTAAAAAATGATCCAAAGCCACCTTTGACCGCCATGTCAACCTTCATTCATTTAATGAAGGAGATCTCGTCCTAGTCTACGATATCGCCCACAATACTCTCGGTAACTAGAAATTTGAATCATTATGGCATGGAACCCAAATTTTCCAACACTGCCTCACTAAAGGTGCATACATCATGGCTTCTCCAAAAGGCTATCCTCTCAAAGAACCCGTCAACGGATTATACTTAAAGAAGTTTTACGCCTTAGCATAGCCATTCTACACTACGATTTTTCTTTGTACACATTTGTATAGTTTTTAGTTTTATCTTTTTGCCTCTACTCCTCATGTTTTATCTACCATCCATGTTATTGATAGATGCATCCTCCATCGGCCTACCACATAGGTTACATTGACAGTGCTAGCTGCTGGACATAGAATCTCGCTTCGGCCACTTGGGCCCTCTATACCCCCTTACATGAACTGCTCCACTCCAGTGACATATGTTTGGGCTTAGCCACCAACAACCAAGAATAATACATTGTCGTCATTGGTCTCCTCGTCGAGGCCAGCACCTCCACATTTGTCACCTTAGCGTGTTATTATATTCCTAGCTTCTCGTCCTACAACTCAACAATGTATACCGTGTTCGCGATCCTTACCGCTTTTACAAATACATGCAAGTTAGACTCTTATCTCGAAACTTTGAGTCAATTACATTTACACATATTCCATGACAATTTAATAAGAAAGCATATAATATGGCTAACCTAGTGTTATATTGGCATTTATCACATCAAGACATCATCCCACATACATAAACATCATACATTGGTCACAACATATAGATTAGACATCATAAACCATCAAAAACATAAACACATGTAGACATAAAAAAGAGCCAAAAGATATGTATCCATATATATATCTCCTTTGAAGTGTTATAAATGTTTACAAAGTAAATAATATACATTGCCTGTAGGCTAGTGTGTCCCCTCACCCCTATAGGTACAAAATGGGTACCCCCTACCCTATACAAAATGGGTATCAACTAACCGATACAAAATGGGCTCCCAAGCCTATATAAATACAAAAAAACCAGCACTCATGGTGACACTAGAGCTCCCCCCCCCAAGTCCTCTGTTAGCTAAAGGCACCCCACCAGCTGGGGGTACTCTAGGTCCAGGGGGTAGTTGACTAGTCATCTCTACCCCCGCTATAGTTGCCTGGAGGATCAAGGTCCACTACTCTACCGATACACCCACACATTGCTCCAGGACCCTCTTATTTTGGATGTGGGCCCACATGCCCTCTAGCACACCCTGAAGAACCTCCTCAAACTAACAATGAAGGTCCTCCATCCCCTCTCTGGCCTCTAATCGTGGCTCATGCGATGGTCCAACACCACCATCATCAAAACTATGCCTTTGGCCCACCTTCAGCTCATGTGTTGGCCCAATAACAACATCATCTCTCCTATGCCACTCTCCTACCTACGGTGATCACAATGGACCTTGACAAGCCGACTCCCTGACCATCTCAGCCTCACGACCTCAGGGCCCCACATCTGAAAACACAAAAAGCAGAGGTAGATTCAACATCCATATATACATAATTGTATTCTACACTATCAAAATCACAAAATATAAATGAAAAAACATACCTCTCTGGTCTCAGACCTCTCTAGGAGGAAGTACAATGTCTGGGCCATTCTAGTAGTCCATCCCACCATATGGATATCATAGTATCACCTGTGGCATATGACGCCACACACATGCCATAGTGGTCGTGAAGTAGTGGCCACCCTTCCCCCCACCATAACAAGCCAACACATGGTCCCACCACATCAACCGCGGCTCCTGTGACCCTGAAGGTGCCAACAAAATCCTCAGGTGCAACAGGGGCACCTTATCTAGAAACCATGCCACTAGGATAGACCCAAATACAAACTCACCAGAGTCAGTGGTATGACACCAATGAATCTTCCCCATCATCTTGGAGTGCAGCATCAGCCCCTAGGAAAAAAATTCCCCATATAGGACCCTCTCCACACTCCTCAGCTGACCTCTCAAGATCCACTGAGTCACTAAGGATCCATAGATCCTCACCACCATGGTCGCAATTCACTGAGGAAAAATCTCATCCATCGCTTCAATACGAATAAATGAACCTGACATCAGGTTCAGCCTAGAGTAGTAGCGTCGTGCCAAGTCTATCAATCTCACATCCCCCGACAGTTGGGGTCAGTAGGCAGGGCCATCCCCTAGAAGGGGAGCCCCGTCAGAAAGTATATATCCTCCATAGGTGAGAGTGTTAGATATTTTCCCCTCACAATGAAGAACTACAAATAAACACTACACATGGATATCAGATACTTAAGTAGGAACTCCTGCAACCATATCAAAGGACACTCGAATAACTTGAACAACCCACAGGCTGCCAAGTGTCTCTGAACGCCTGATTTCTCTCTCACCACCTATTGGAGGCACTCCCAGTCTCTCTCCCTCCAGTGGATTGGAATAATGACTCTCCTATCACAAGATGATCACCTGCATCCACATAAACACACTTATTCATCCATCATCATTCATCAAAACATCAAAAAATTCAAAATTTCCACCAGCCTTAGCTTCACCTCCAGTGCACGACTTTCACCACCATATGTGTGCACATATGCGCGCCTGTTCTTTGTGCAACTACACATTAATGCACAACCATTGGAGAAATAGATGCGCATCCATACACACTATCATGCCAACATGTGTGCACACATGCACACCTTTTCTTTACACAGTTGTGCACTGATGCGCAACTGTCTGAGAAACAACTGTGCACATTGCACAACTATAATTTTAACAGGCATGCATCTCATTCGTGCTTATTTTTCCCTCCCATGTGCCCCTATGTGTTTTTGTGTCAATCACAGCCGTACATTATGCGCAGAAGATAGAATTATACCCGTGGAATTATAGTCCCTTTTTCCAAACTTCCACACTCAGTTACAAGAGCCCAGAGCCTCTGTTTCTCAATATGTCTTTAGCCATGGGCTCATGGTCTCGCCATCTACACAATCACGTTCCACAAGTCACCATCTTCACTTGGCTCTAGGGGAGAATTTTTCTCACATCCTGTCTAGGTACGCATGCTCATATTCAAAATTATCAAATAGTTGTTATATGTTCTTTATCATTAGATTTTGTTCACGTTAGGTATTCAGTTTTAATATGTGTAGGTACTTAATCATCACAAACAACACAAACCCTTCACATATATGTTCAAAACTGGAATGCAATCATTCCCTCTGAATATCAATTACATTTCCCAGTCACACCCTCTGAAGTTCACCTTTAAAGTCCCTACATCCGTCTCTACAGTACCATCACCTCTGTTGCATTTTGGTATTGCCACCTAGTAGCACTCTCCCCCACATGATTTTTCCCATTCATAGTTACCCTTGACAATTTTACACTCATTCTAGTTTCACCCCCTAGGGATGGGAGTCCTAATAGTCTTATGCAGTTCTGAGAATAAGCCACATATTTCTTCTCATCATCTTTATATCTTTCCCATTAATGGACTCCTAGGCTATCTCACCTCGGTTCTATTTTGACTGCACCTCCGCAGTATCATTAACCTTCCATGTCATCCACAATCAATTTTCCCATATGTAGATTTCCCTCCATTCATTTACCCCATACAGAAACCCACCCATGGCCCCCCCACTAGTTCTCTTCACAAATTGTGCCCCACAGGACAAGCCATCTCACATTGGGGCACCCATTTTTGTATCTGTACACTCATCCCAAATTATTCTTTATTTAATTTTTAATTGTAAAAGGCCTTTGTTTCCATCATTTGCTTATCTTTTTGTCATCACCCTTGATGACCTTCTTTTCCCAACAATGCAACCCATGCCACCCTTGGTTGGGGCATCCACTCTCCTTTTCTCATTTTGACATCATTCATAAACCCCAAGTATCCCAAAGTCCATGTACCCTTGATCTATGAGTTTTTCCACTTTGTCAAGCCTCTGGCACAATTTAACCCCATATCTAGTTGTCTCCCTAACACTAGATATAGTTTTACAGTTGTTTCCAATCATCCTTCAAACATAACCCCAACAAAGGGAAGTCTTGATTCTCACTGCATATTGACTTCGTTCATGTTCCCTATCAGTTCCTGATCTTATTTTTTTGGCTTTCACGAAGCCCTTGGCTTCTTAGAGTCACATATCCCTTTCTGTTGACATCAACACAGTTTCCAAAAGGGCGATAGTATCTTGACTCTCATTACCTTTATAATGAGGAGCTTAGACGAAACAAAGAGAATAATCATTTCTCTTTGATTCCATTGACCCCCATAACATTCGACTTCACCAAAATCTCATGTTATGGTTGGTCTTACTATGGGACTATTGGAGTTTTTTTTATACCAGTCGAAGACCTTTGAATTTGTTAGGCCAGCAATTCCTATGAGTAATCGATACTTCTTATAGGCATCCTTACCTCTTTTCATAGGATGTTCACCATTCAGAATTGTCATATGTCGTTATCAAACCACCTCAGAGGGTGCTGCAGTTATCTACATCAACATACAACTTCAATTATTGTCTTACATTTTGGGTTACACGACACGAGCATGGGGCATGCCCACCTCGTTTGTATACATATTTTCTTTTTTTCTCCCTAGAGAAAGATTTGGGTCCCACCGTTTCCCTCTCTCTCCAATAGATCACTCTGGTAGTTCCTCTCATCACTCTTCATTACAATGGAACTCTTAGTGGAAGAAACATTGATGTATTCCGGCTATATGTATGCTCCTAACCTCACACATCAGGGGGCATCTGTTATCACTGAAATTTTTTCTACAACAGTTCACGCAAATGGTTACAAAAATACAACAATGGAAACAACTATTAGTTCCCCTGCAACACCTAAATTCATTTCAAAAGAAAAAAACTATACAATTGGGCAAAAATCGACATGCGCAAACCCACTAAAGGAAGCGCACACAGTGCGCGGGCCAACAAAGCCTGTAGAGAACACAATGTGCCATATGCACGACTGTGTATGAGAAAAGCCACACACTCCCATGAATGGTGAATTTATAGTTCTTCTCGGCCCCCCAACCACTTATGGACCAGATCCCAACT
Organism: Picea sitchensis; assembly: GCA_010110895.2. Classification (NCBI taxonomy): domain Eukaryota; kingdom Viridiplantae; phylum Streptophyta; class Pinopsida; order Pinales; family Pinaceae; genus Picea; species Picea sitchensis. The sequence continues at coordinate 62,254 of SNQJ01S0109856.1, forward strand.
TGATTTGACCTTCAGATCTGAGCAAAATCTGAATGGGGGGTTGATCAAGGACCAAAGGGTGCCCTAAAGGGCCCCTTGTTAACACTAAGAACTAGTTGAATTTTGCCTTGAATAAATGCTATAAATGGAGGCCATGGGTATACTAAGAAACCAATATCTTCATATTATTGTTATGCTGCCTCAATTCTCGCTTGAGAATCCTCATTTCTCATAGGAGTATTCTAGCATCATTTCAATAGGTCATTCCACTCACCTTTTGAGGGAATAGGCATTGATTTTCTTCATCATTTTCCATTTTTCTTTCATTGTAAGAAGATATCTACATTAGGGAACTTAGGATCCCTCCCAAGGAGGAAGAGGGGACCCATAAGTCCTCATTTTTCTCTATGTTTTTTTTTCCAACTAATATAGTTATCCATTGGTGGCATAATCTTGGTCATTGGTTGATTGTTTATGGTTCTAAAAGTTTCTTATGCATTTTAGTTTTTATTTCCTTAGTTTTTTTACTTATTTATTTCATGTGTTTGGCTTGTTTAATTCACTCACCAACCTCTGTCTTGTCTAGAAGGCCCAACTAGGCATGCAAGTGCCATTGTTTTGCTCACCCAAGAGACGAAATGGGAAATTTTTTTTCCTCAACACTGACCGCACCTATGCACTGTATTAATTGCGTGACCTCACACTAGTTCGCTCATGGTGGGCCTACCCACATGTTGGTATAATGTTGGACACTAATACAAAAACCCTATTTTTTCCCTAAAATCGCCTTGATCTCTCATGCTGCCAATCGAATATTGGCGTTCCTTGGGGCTCCTCTGGTATTTTCTCTATATCATATTTCTCTCACTGATATCATGAATTCAATAGAGGAATCCTGGTCGGGCCTCTTGGGGATGGTAATGGTATCACCCTTCTACATTTTAGACACGTAAAGATTCCATCTTCCATTTTGTAGCATCCTTAGACCATTTCGTTGAGTTATCTCTCAGTCATCGTGTGACCTCACTGGTATTCTCTCACGCTGCTAGTATATTGAATAGATATAGATTCATCATAATAACTAGTTCTCAAGAAAAAGTATATCTATTTCTATGTCGTGTCCACCAAAGGTTGACTACATCTAGTTCTAAAACCTTAGTTCCTTAAGGTTGAATACAATAGTTGTTCTAGTTTATCCTTCCTCGCTAAAAGTGGCAGTCACACCTTCATTTGTTCCTTCCATTTTGGTCGTATACTGGTATAACCATCTAGCAACCCAAGAACATAAATTATGTCTTAACAAATGTATCATAAAGACAATTATTACATTATGATATTTTATTGTTCCACCTCTTGACAGAATAAGTGTTAGCTCTTATCCCAAGAGCCTCCCTGAATTTGTTGAAATTTTCTCTTCCTATGAATTAGTGAAAGTCTATATTGTTCACCTAATTGTTCGATGGGAAGAGCTCATATTGCATAACATGTTCTGCTAAGATCTCTGGAGTGTATATTTTGGTTCGCATGGTGTGTCCCTCTATGTAGAGTTTGAATGATTTGCAAGTGTTTATGTTATTATTTTTGCATGTAGTTTTTTTGCCAATGATTAGATCGGATCGGGTCATCTGAAAGTTTTAAAATACCTTAACCACAATTTTTCCATGTTACACATTGAAAGCTTCAATGAGATATTGTTGAAGGTGGAGTTCATGTGGCCTCAAATATTTTGAGTCCTTTCTTTCTACTATGTCGTCTTCAATAGTATCATACATATCACACCCATCAACATCCCATTGAATAAAGTTGGAATGAATTTTTAAAAATGAAAGGTCACATAAATAATAATCTCATAGGCAGGGGGGGTTGACATAATCCCCGTGAGAGACTTCACCTTCATTGTGTCCACTATAGAAAGAATGGACATGAAGCAAAGACCTGCACAATGAAGATCAATGACCAACAATACCAAACAAAAGATAGAGATAGAACCTCAAACCTAGTGAAAGGTAAATCTCTTGTTCATTACATAGTTTCCCAATGCAATATAGGAGTAACTGAAGATTTGTTTAATTATTCACTTGCTTCTTGGGGATATGCATGGCTCTTTGACACATGTGCAACATCCCACATGACATTTTGAAGATATTTCTTTGAATACTTTGATGACAATGTAGATGGCGTAGTGTACTTTGCAAATAGATCAAATCTCAAACCTTTGGGAATGAGCACCATCAGGATCAATTTGCCTGGACTCCTATATTTTATTTTGCACAATGTACTATATCTTCCTAAGCTGCAAATAATCGTGTTGTTTGTTATAGCTCACAATTCCACTACTATGCATTTTTGACATTGGTCTACGCATTCACACATTTGCCAACCATTTTTTGTTGAGTTTCCTCTTAAAAAAAACCTTTTTGTATGGTGTACATTCCCCGCTGCATACGAAGTATGCGTACATACACTACTTGCATTCCCAACAACCCACATATACTCTACAAAGTTGAAAAAATAAAAAAAATTATTCTCTTTCGGGAGGAGTTTATGGGCTATGTTGGGTTTCACAACCATGTTACCTCATGTAGCCCTTATGACAATGGATTAAACATATTTTATCCATATAAAAAGGGCCCTAGGGGCGTCACTTGGCATATATGAAAATAGAGGTAAGACAACTCTGCCAAATTTTCTCCCTTCCATTCCAAGCCTTTTGCATCCTGTTCTGAGTTTTCATCCTCAACATTCCCTACCATCAATCCTCCTTATACAATCCACCCCTTCTCCCTATATTGGCATTTTGGTTGTGAGGATAGTGCATTGGGAATGGTGCAATTGGATTCAAAGTAGAGCAACCCATGCTAGGGTCATGGAGCGGAGTCGGCAAGATTCAGGTTGTAACTTCTAATCTAGTTATTAATAAAAGAGAAACTTCTCGTCACAGATATTTATGTGTTTATTTTTATATTTATGGATGGATTTTCATGAATATATAACCCTTTATATGATCTTGGTAGCTATGCATATGTTTTCATATTGTGTTCTTTAAAGTTGTTTCAGGACAACATTGGGAGGAAGCCTGCAACCCAGAATGAACAGAGACATGAAGGGATCTACTATAGACTGAAGGAATTAAGGTACATACTTTGATTCTCTCTCTTCCCTTAACTGTCATTAGGTTTTTGTTATATTTGGGTAGAATAGAAGCATTTATGTCTTTTAAGGTGTCGAGTCTCTTCCTAGTCCCTATACCCAGAGTAATCAAGCCACTAAAATTAACGCTTAATGTTAAAATCAATTTGACTTTTTCCTTTATAGGGTACACCAATTAGACCAGGCTTTAGGCCCTTATATTAGATGTGGAGAGGAAAATTTTAAAGGCTATTAAATAAACTCGAGAGTCTGAGTTAAGGAGTGTTGAAGTACAGTTCTCATAAAATTTATCCAAGACCCCCCTCTAACACAAGGGCTAAACTCAAGGTTGCGTGAGGAAAGGTAGAGGATATAACCCCTCCAAACCTGGACCAAGCATAGTGGGGATCGTATTTGAGGGTCATTCTTGGGATTTCACTGACTGCATTTGACTATGGAGCTTTGTGGACCTCAAATCCATTTGGGATCCTCAATTTTCTTCTGGACCATTTTCCTTTGGTATCCTTGAAAGGCTTCAGAAATAGTTATCCTTCTCATACGATCAGCCCAACTGTTGACTATACCTACTTGGTAACTGAATGCAAGCTGGAAACCTAGTTTCATTTTATAGGTACTCACACAGGTGATTGTTGAGTGCATACCGTGGTACCTAGTTCATACGTCAGACCAAAATTTGTAGAGTATACCCATAGGGTGTTTCCATGTTTGAGTTAAACTTGCACCGATAAGTTTCTCTTGTGTTGGTTGGTGTAAATTTTCTTCCTACCTTTTTCTTGATTTGTCTTTAGGGATTTTTTAGTGGTGTGCTCTATTCTCCCTAAGGTGGTAGACTTCCCACTCTATCGATCATGAGGAATTATGGGTCTTTCGCTTATAAACGTGGAGCCACCTCCTTATAGGCGTATATGTTTATACCATTGATTTACCAGAGTCAATGTGCGAGAATTTTATGGATTTGAAAGATCCTGCAAGGGAAGAACCTTGTTGAGGAAAAGTTATGAATTGATCTTACTAAAGCATTTTCAGACTTTACTTGGCTAAATAAAAGTAGACGGGAATATCACCCTATGTTTATAGCCAACAAAATAACATCCTAACATCACACATATTAATTACGAGTTCTTAGGCTAGTCTTTTATCAACAAAAAGCTTGCTGCAAATTCAATTTTATGTAATTTTATGAATATATTAGTTGCTGAAATAAATATAAGAACATAAGTAAAGACACCAAGATGATAATCAAGATAGATGAGATATAAGGAAATCCTTTATTTCATTCCAATTAACCAAAGAGTCATTGTCTTTACGAAACTTCACACATAAATCTTGGACCAAAGTCAAACTTAGAAATCCTCGATAGAACATACAAACGTTCCTCTGACAGAAAACCAAAACTGAACTCTAAAAGTTGGATCAACTTGCCACAGATTGTTGCCCACTCGACTCTGCAAAATAGCCTTTATTAGTCATGAAAATTAATTCACAAACAGACAAGTCTACACAAACTATCAAATATAGATCAACACCTATGAAGAACAAGTGTCTGAATGATTTGATTCAACCCTGAATATTGTTGTCTACAATAAGACCCTGCTATCACAAAAGAGAATTAGGCTATGATGAATATATGAATGAATGAAAATTGAACTATCTCAAAATAAACTCAAAGAGCAAACCTTAGCATGCTTTATGCTTCTATCCTCCTCATGTTCCTCCCCTTACTTATGCTTTTAACAAATTAGAATTGGTTGAAGTAGTTGAACCAACTTATTAGTTAAGCTAACACAAGACTCAACTAACTNAATAATCACAATAGGGTCATAAATAAATGATAACTACTATGTGGGACCCCTTGTGACTCCCTTAGTTCATAAAAATCATAACATAATCCATTAGTTAAGAAAACACACCCCTTGTGACTCACCTCAAACACATTTACTTTTGGCAATTTTAGCTCATGAAATTTGAAAATATTTCAAAATAATACTCATATATCCAAAATAAAACATGTTGTCCAAAATCCATGAAGTCCACTATCATAAAATAATAAATAACATAAAATTAAAAATCCATATTTTCTAGTCTGTGATGCAACCCTTCCTTGGTTGTTGTTGTCACCTCTTGATTTCCCTTAATTTTCCTTGGGTTGGGCAGAGACTTGAGGCTTTATCTCACTGATCACATGGGAGCAATCATCCCTCACATGCATCCGTGAAGACATGGATTTGTCAAAGTCATTGGAGGGTGAGGAAGGGGAAACAATAGCTTTTCCTTTATCAAATGCCTGGTGGGCTTCAGTCTTCAATATTTTGCTGGCGTGGGAGGATTTCACTGGAGAGTGGTTAGGGGAAACTTGGACAGTGGGGTTAAAAGGTGGATGCAATATACCAGATATAAAATGTATGCATAACATAAATAAAATGCTAGTAATGGCAGAATAAAAACAATATAACCAGAACATTCACCACAATAACACTGAAATGATATAAGAATAACAACAAAAATAGCACTTTGAATCTGAAAGCAATGTTCACGGGCCTCTTCGAGGGGGCAAACTCCAGTTGAGCAAAGTTCTATTACAATAATATCCAAGCTAGGGTTCTCATACCCTCAACTCCTATTTATACTAAAAAGAAGCATCTAGAGGAAGATCCTTTTAGAAGCGAAAGCTTCTATTAGGTCTTCTTACATCCACCTTATTCTATTTTATTGAAAGGCCTTATTAATATTGACCTTTATTACATACGAATATAGTGTTCTACCTATGTGCAGGTTAGGACCCTAACATGTTCACCCCCTTAAAAACAACCTTGTCCTCAAGGCTTGAGATGAGGAAATTGCTGCAAAATGGTAGTTGGTTCCCAAGTGGTGTCTACTAGAGTTGTATCTTTCCACTAGACTAGCACTTCCTTGATGGTTCTCTGACATAGGCGATGCGCATGCTGGTCCAAAACTGCTTCTGGTTGTAGCCAAATGGATCCTTCTTCAACTAACTCTGGAAGGTTGGTTTGAATTTGGCACTTAGCTCCAATCACCTTCTTTAAGCATGAAACATG